>JAKCPB010000089.1:0-67497 GCA_021442155.1 Cymbidium sinense | reverse complement strand
GAGGAAGTTTTGCTAGTTGCAAAGGATAACTTCAGGAAGGTGGTGACCCGTGAGCTCACCATACTTGCCCAGATAGTCCAATAGCCACCATCCAGTCGGTACTCCCTCCACGTTATAACTACAACCTCTTACGCTCTATTGGCGGCATTGTATTTGTGGATAAGGGCACTAAATCTCTTTTACTTACTTTATTTGATTTCCATCATGTAACCTCCACCCAAAAATAAATTAATGAAGAAAGTCGATTCTACTTATATATTGTTTACTTTTGATGCTCTTGATTTTATTCCTATTGAAAGCTCTCTGAGTCTAAATAAAAATAATAGCTTTAGTAGTTTCAATCCTTTCCTTTCTGATTTAGAGTCAGACTATCCTTCTCTGAATCAATCAGGTTCACCTCTTAAGATTGACTTGGAGACAACTGACTCTGAGGATCCAATAGGAGAAGCTGTAGGTATGCCCGATGAGAAGGTAGAACTTTCCACAAGCTCATCATTCCAAGAAGTCACTGAAGTCAACTATGTCGGTGGCAAAGTTCTACCTCCTAGGTAGCACCTCGGGGATAAAGGTAAGCAAGTCATTGGTTTCATTGAGCATATAGCCCCTTCATAGGATGCTCCACCCATGGATATGCTTGTGGAGGACCAAGCCAGGGTTGATTATAATGTCCAAGCTCACCTTAGAAAGTTTCTAGCTAAGTTAAGCATATATGATGCCCTTGCCTTCTCCAAAGAGATGAGGGATTTGCTAATCAAGTCCGTCCTTGATCTAGAAATATGCTTAGCTTAGCTGACCGCTACTAAAGGGGAGGCATGTCACTCGAAGGACATCTTAGGAGTTACATTCAATGATGAAGACTTACTCCTAGGGATGACCAAGCACAACCGCCTCTTTACATTATAGTGGATGTTGGTAGATATAGGCTATCTCGAGTTCTGGTTGACCCAGGTGTATCAATCAACATTATGAGTTTAAGAACCCTTGCCTACTTGAGTATTGACATCTCTAAACTCCAAAAAGAAAGGATAATGTTGAGAGGATTCAATGAACAAGGTGAGAGGGCCTTGTGGTGTTTATTTTTGGATTTATGGGGGGGGGGGACACCATGATCATAAGGGGTACTTTTGAGGTGATTGGGTACAACATTGGGTATGATGTACTATCTCAAAAGATAGAGACATCACCCTACAATGGACCTAATCACATAATAAAGACTCTAAGGCATGATGGGTCAATGAATATGAGAGATTTTTTACCCTACTTTACATGGATGAATAAAGTAGGTTTATATTAAACCAGGTTCTTAAGTTCCTATGAGGCAAGCCTCCATAATTAATTACATTTTAGGAAATGAAATTTCTAAGAATACTCTCGATTAAAGTAGACAATTATCATCTCCAAAGATTTCAAGGTTAGACTATCAAAGGATTGGTTGTATTTGGAAAATCAATTGGGAAAGTTCAAGGAGAAGACTTATTTTTGGAATCCAAATGAAATAAGTAGGAAATTCTCATGATACTAGGAAGCCTAGTGAGCATTCCAATCTATCCTATGGTTGGGCTTTATAATTTTGAAGTTGAGGAGATTTATATGTTTTGAGTTGAAATTTAATTAGATTATAAGTGCTTATAATGCACCAACACAAGGTTGTGGGAATGCCTAAGAGGTGAGGATTTATGCTTGTAGCCCGAAGGAAATAGCTACCTTGGATCCTAAATCTAGGGAGCTTTAGTATGAGCTAAAATAAGACCTAAATCTAAGTGATAGGTGGACATAAGGGTTTACCTCAAGAGAATAAATTGTCGACTTAGACTTATAATCAGGTGGCCTCTAACTCATGATTTTAAATAATGTAGTTGATCTTGTGAATTGCAAGATAGCTAGTGTAGTTATTTAATTAGAAAGAGACTAAAGTCCTAAACACACTCCCTAAGAGACTAGAGCATGAGTGGTATGAGCATATGACTTAATCTATAGATGCAAAATCTTTTTTAAATTTTATTTCATTTTAGACACATCATTTTGAGGCTTTAGGATTTCTTATGCCTAAATTCATGATGAAATTAGTTATGGGCCAAATCAACTAGAAGAAGGTGTTCTCCACCACAAGGGATGCCCTCATAGGTCAAGCATTCCTTTATTGTGCAAGGATGGATATCCTTCATGTTCAAGAAAAGATATGCATGCATGATGTGAAACATACAACCATATAATAAGGGGTTGCTAAATCTTTTAATTATCTATTTATATCTTAGGCTTTATGATGAGGTTATGAGTTGTTTAAAATTTAGTTATGAGTGATTAGTTGGGTAGAAAAGTTATTTTTATCCTAAGAGCTTAATTGTATCCAAGCCACACATTAAAGCATAAATCATTTAAGAAACTATGAAAGCATGCCATAATGCACAATGTAAACATAACATCAAACAATTATATAAATATCATAAAAGAATAAAGGTCGATCGTTGGGTACCACCACAACTGAAGGATAAAAGATGGTTAGCCGAGCTCTACCCTTATACAATCTTGAATATGAAAGAATAATTATAATTGTATTAAATGCTATGGGGTCTTCTTTCTTCATATCTCCATTTGATTTGGTTCCTTCTTTTATTTGGATGGTGCTTGCTTGCTTCAAAGGCATCACAAGGCACCCCAAGACAAAGCCTTCTAGCCACTTGCTCATCTAATCCCCCATAGCACTAATCTAATTCTTGCAAAATTACATTTATGTGGGAAAAGTAAATCTAACTACACTTACAAAATAGAGGTTAGCTAAATATACATATAATCCCAAGTAGTTGTATTTATAATTTGGACTTAGCACCCACACATGGGTAACTAAGCCCCTATCTAACTTGGATTATGCTTAAGGATTTAAGCAACTTGCAAAAAGAGCATTCACATTTATTTTTAAGCATCCCAAGCATAATCCCTATAGAAAACATGATTAGCTAATATTGACCAATCATCCTCTGAAGCATACACCCCTAACATCAATCTAAAATAATACATCATAAAACAAAAATATACATCACATCATACATCATCCTAACTTAGAGCTAGAAGTGGTGGCTTAATTCGAATGTGTGTATTAAGGCTTGTGTGGTATGTCTTGTTAAGCATTAGTGTTACATTTTCTAAGTGTAGAAGGATTCAATTTAACATGAAGGTTGATTTCACTTAAAGTAGTTTAATTGATTTGTGAATTTTAATTTGTGTTTTCTTTTGTTTCATTTGATTACACTTAGTGTTATAAAGAGAAAAAAGGATTTCCCTCTTTCATCCATACCTTAAGTCACTTTCTAAAGTATATTAATTTGATTTAGTTCTCTTTAGTGAATGGCTTATTAAATGATTTAATTAATCCTAAGTTTAGGTTCACTTTAAATAATCTTATTCAAAATGAAAGGCATCTTAAGATTAATTTAATTGAATTACTACCACATGACATATATTAAATCATTCCTTTCCATCACATATAACATGCATATGATTTAATCTAAGTGTATCTATACATGAAACATATTTTAGCACACTTAAATGATGAATGTATGTGCATGTTTAGAGTTTATATTTTATTTGATTGAATAATTAAAACATATTAATTTAAAACTTTATCCAAATTTTTATACAAAAAGGACATAAGAATAAAATTAAATAGACATGTGCCATTGTTAAATCAGGGAAGTGAGGTAATCAAATGACCTCCTTGGAGCTAGCTAAAGCATCGTATTCTCGGGATGTCCAGACTATATACCCATTTGCATTCAAACATATGTAAATTCATATACATGAACATAGGAAGTAAGCTCAAATCATATGGCTAATTAATTCAACCACTTAGTCAATTATGAATGCATGCAATTTTAATGTAAAATGTGATTTTCATTCACTAATCACATATACATATACATGTACAAAGATATAGGCAAGTACATGTCATTGTTAAACCAAGGAGGTGAGGTAATCAAATGACCTCCTTGGGGCTAACTAAAGCCAGTATTCAGGATGTCAGATTATATACTTGCTTTTCGTGGACACACATGGATGTATACATAAATGAGGGAAAGAAAACCATGCAAAGATTGTATATTTTTTGATTGAATCATTTATATATATGAATTAAAGCTCTATCCAAATTCTAATGTTGAAATACATAAGATTGAAATCAAATGGGTACGTGCTCTTATTGAACCATGGAAATGAGGTAATCAAATGGCCTCCTTGGGGCTAGCTAAAGCCTCGTGTTCCTGGGATGTCCAAACTATATACCCATTACCATTCAATCTTATATAAATCAACACATGAATAGAGGAAAGAGAACTCAACATTCATACACTTAAGCTATAACATATGCATTTATAATTATCATCATAACACATATTATTAATTTATAAGCTTTTCAAAATACATTTGGATTTAATAGTGATAATAGCCACACATATATTAAATTAAATCAACACATGCAAGCTTACATAAAGGAAATACATTTTATTTTACTTGATTTTGGAATGATGGATTCATGAATTCAAATGACATACCAAATTTAACATGATTGGAAGAGGACAATCAAATATAAGCATGTGATTCATTCAACTACTAGTTCTTAAGGATAATCAAATCAAATAAGATTATTTAAAAACAAAAAGCTTCTTTATTAATTAAGTTTTGGATTTGATTTGATTTAAAGAAGAGAGAAATCATCACTTATTATTTTAAACCCATTTCCACAATAGTGATTTAATTTAATTTAAGGAAATGTAATTAAGTTGATTTTATGGGTTAATTAAGTTGAACCCTTAATTAGATGAATTAATTACCCTTACTATGTCACCTTAAAGTAATTAACTAAATAATTATGAGCCAACATGATATGCATGGAAAATAAACTTGCAATGATCTAGAAATAAAAGGGGCCTAATGCGGCATGATTAATAGTTAATTAGATTAAGGACTTAATTAATTACTCTTATGGTTTTCCACACATATGGACTAACCATAATTTCATTAAACTCCTTTAGGTTATTAAACACCAAAGATCTACCCCATGATTTAATTAATTAAGGTCTCATGTGATTATGATTTTTTTGATTAAGTGATTTAATTAATTAGTTAAATCTTAATTAATTTCATTTTAAAAAAGGGTGAAATGAACTTAGGAAAGGTCCAAACCTATTCCTTAGTTCACTTAAGTTGAACAATGATTAATAAACTTAATTAACCAATTTCTTACAATTCATGAGATTAATTAATCATTAATTAATTTAAAGAGTAGTTAAGGTTTAATTAGTCAATTTTTTTTAATTAAGTGAGTAATAAATCCCAAGAAAATCATGGAGGTCATCCCATTAAATTATCCCACAAAATTTGGCATTAATTACTTAAGTAATTAAACTAATAATAATTAAACCTTAATTAAATTTTAATTACTGTTCAAAATTAGTTAAGATCATTTTTAATTAATTCTCCTCTGAAATACCTTTAAAATATGTATTTATTTACATTTTATATATCTCTATGATTTTATATTGTTTTTACAAGTTTCAGCCATTAAAAATGTTTAAATAAGCCTAATTAAAGCCAAATCCTGTTGGCGCGACATGGCATGGTGACATGGTGCACTTTCCACATGGCGCTGTAGGATTGGCTACTTAAAAATTATCTGACACATTGCTTACGTGGCGATGGCGGGATACTTTCTTGTCATATCCGATCTAAGGTCATAGTTATAATTCATCCCACTTAATAAGATTAAATTAGATCGATCTAGCGGATCTAATCGACCACATTTTGATCAATGGACGTGCATGATTTGTCTCAGTGAGGAGAATGGAGTTCATTCACCATTGCTCACTTGATCCAAGCTTACCTGCTGGATCACTCAAAAGATCCCACCCCTTACATTGATGGAGGATCCAAGCGGTCAAGATCACATGAGATGCAAGTTTTCTTCAAAAAGCTCCAACCCATTTTTTCCTAAGGATCAGTTTTGGAAGAAAACCTCACCGTAGCTTAAGACCGGTTGCTCAAATGATTGAGGAAGCTTCATCTAGTGGAGATGAATCCCTGTTGACTATTAATTGGATTAATTCCTCGATGTTTGCTCGGAAGGCCATGAATTGATGATTTAGACCTTGGCTTTGATCGAAGTCCCACCTTCGGTGCTTGGGAAGCTTGGGAGATGATTTATTCTTGTTGGACAAGGCCTAAGGAAGGTTTGTGCTAAGTTAATTTGAGTTTGATGGATAAATGGGGAAGTTAGGTTAGAAATGGGAGTGTCCTATTTTGGGAAGGATGGGAATTTTATTTATTGTTCAACGAATGAGCTTAGGAGCTTAAGGAATGGCTTTAGTAGCTAGTCCTGGGCAGCTAGAGCTATGAGGAATGATTTTTATGTGTGTTTGAGTGGAAATAATGGGGTTTGTATTTATCTTTTATCGATGGGTGTTTGGTTTGGCTTCTAGTGGATCTCCAGGTAGCGAGAGGAGGTGAGTTGGCTCGACATGGTTGGTTGAAAGTGTGGAGGTGGCTGGAGGAATCATGGTGTGTTATGGGTTTCAAATGGTTCAATGGAGGGTGAAGATTTCACCTCCCATGGGTCATAAACCCTTAGGTTAGGTTGGCGTGTCTTAGGTGGACCATTGGGAGAGTTCCAAGTGGCCAAGGAATGAAATGACCACTTACATGGTGATTTGTCTCATGTGATGCCTTTGACCCAAGGGTAGAATCATTGGCATTGGATTTGATTTGGGCAGATTTGAAATGAGAGTGGGTTAGCCCAAATTTCAAGTCAATTGGATTTGGTTGATTTGGTCATTAAAATTAATTAGGTTAGGTTGGGTCAAGTTTACCAATTGGTCAAATTAGGTCAAAAAGGTTGGTCAAGTTCATATGATCATTTGGGATATTTTGGTTCAATTGGTTTGGTTTAGTTTGGCTTAGATTTGATTCTGGCTCATTTGAATTCATTTGGGTCAAATGGGTTAAGTTGACCAATTTGATAGAATTGGCCAAATTAGCTAGGGTTGGGTGTTGGATTGGGTTTAGTTGACCAATTGACGATGATTATAGGCTTTGGTTTCAATTAATTTGGATTTGGTTTTTCTTTAGGCCAACTTGAACCTTTAGGTCAATTTGGGCTAAGTAGGTCAATTGGGTTCAATTGGGTCCAATCATGGCTTTGGTCAAGTTCGACAATCAATTTGGAATAAACTTGAGTAATTGGTTGCAATCAATTTGGTATATATTTTGATTTGACCCAATTTGATCTTTTAGGTTAATTTGGGTCAACTTCATTCAATGGGCCAATTGGATTTGGTTTGACTCAATTGAAGGTCAAGTCATATTCAAATATTGATTTTTATTTGGTATGAATCATTGGTTTCAAGGGATTTGGCTTAGGTTACAATTTAGCTAGTTTGGGTTCATATGGGATAAGGGGTTGACTTGGTCAAATGACCAAGTTGACTTTTTTGATTAATTTGATTAATCAACTTAGTGATCAATAATCATGATGGGAGGTTTTGATGGGCTTGGTTCAATCCAATTTGGGTAGGATTAAAACTTGGCTCAAATAGGTCAAATTACCACTTTGGGTCAAGTGGACCAATTGGGTTTAGTTGGCTTGATTTTGGGTTGAGTTTATATATGGATTTAGGATTGATATACAAATTCAATTGCAATTGACTTGGGTTCAAATGGGTTTTGGTTCATTTGAATATTTCAAGTCAAAAGGGTTAAGTTGAGTTTGACTTGGGTATATTTTGGTTTGGCTTGATGATTGTAGATTTCATTTATATTTGTGAATATGATTGATGGGATGATTGATTCATGAGAAAATAAATTGAATTTGTGATTTGGAATGGTAGAATTTGGCTAAGTCCATGGAGTTGGGAAAAGTGGCGTAAGTTGGATTTTGATTTGGTTTGATTTAGCTTTGATAATTTAAATGTACATTTTATTTAAATTTGTAATGTTGATTGAAAATATGATTGACTTGAAAGAAAATTAATTTAGTTTGATTTGATTTGAATTGGCTAAGTCCATGGCATATGTCATATGGCTTAGGAAGGGTTTTTATTTAATTTGATTTAGTTTGATTTAATTTTGATCATTTGAATGTAGATTTGATTTATATTTTGGAAGATGGTTGAAGATATAAATTGATTATGAAAATCAATTAATTTTGGATTGATTTGGATTAATATTTGGCTAAGTCCATGGGATAGGTCATATGCTTAGGAAGGGTTTCAAGTTTGGATTTAATCATGGGCTTCAATCATTTGGTTTTGAATTGGGGCTTGGATTTGGATTTTTTGATGTTTAAATTGAACTTGAGGTTTGGTTTGAGAAGGTGAATATTGGATTTGGGTTGTAGGGTAGGTGGATTATCCTAATCCCTAAGGCATAACCTAATCTTATGGTTAACCCTTCTAAGTCTTTAGGCTTAGGTTAAGTGTTTACCTAATTGTTAGAAGTGTCTTATGACTAGGGAAGTCTTAGTGTCTAGAAGACTCCTAAGTCTAAGATGGGAAGATTGAATCCGCACTTCAAAAGTGAGGTCAATAGGCCTTAGGCTCCATAGTGTTGCCCTTGGATATAGATGATTGGAAGACCGAAGCCAAGTTTCACACTGGATACATCTTTCAATACTTTGCTTGGGAAACCATGGATACATGAGAACAACATAGTTCCATCCTCTACATCGGTGTATGAAGTTTGTGAGAGGTGGGATCATTTACAAAGGAGATCTCAAGCCATTTACAGTTCATGAGGTTAGCATATATGAGGATGTGGCTTACTCTCCTCAAAATCAACAAGTCTATTCTCATAAACTTGGCCAAAGTTTAAAATAAAAGAAAAAATAGAGAAAAAAGGAAAAAGAAAAAGAAAAGAAAGAGAAAATGAAAAGAAAATAAAGGGAGGAGAAATAGACTTGGAGGAGGAAGTGGAGCGACATTAAATTTCACCCAGTTTGTTACTCCATTGAACATATGGATGAGATGACCTCCACCGGGTAGAGGAAGAGGCTAGTTGAGGCATCAGGGGTGAAAAACCTCTTTAAAAGCCACTAATAGAAGATGTATCCCTACCAGTACACACCTATTCATATAGACTTTGAATCTAGTTCATAAAGAGTCTTATATGGTTAGCACACCGACTCTTCTCTAGTAGATTCCCTTGGGGTGACACTTGAGCTAGAATGGAAGTAGGGCTCAAAGCAAAGCATAAGTGTATCCAAGTCTATATGTGAAATAGTTAGGCATCAGTTAGGAACCTTATCTCTAACCCCACTTTCCTCTAAAAAACCTAAAGGTTTGGTAGTTAAGGAAGCCCCTAAGTCATCCATAGGTGTGAAGACTCGAGGTTCTTTGGAGCATCATCCTCAAGTCAAAGTTGATGTAGAACTTGAGGATGATTCATATAAAGATTTAATAGAATTACCTTTTGATTGGTACTTGTCTTGTGTTCATAATTTAGCAAAGAAAGGGTTAATCCACATACTTTGGTCAAAGCATAGGAGTACTTCAAAAGAATATGGAAGAACAAATGCAAAAGCTCTCCATCAAGACGGGACTAGGATTTGATTGGGTCAGTCGATGATGATGATGCTTAACCCAATCATTTAGAATGATAGGTTCTTTTCAATCACATTAACTTGAGGAGATGTGCTTAGAAACTTTAGATGATCAAATGATTTTGAAGTCAAATATGCATCATTAAAGTTTAAAGAAGAGATAAAGTCATCGACAATCGAAATCAACTTAAAAGCGAAGAAGATCCATGCGACATACATCAATTCTTTATTGAATGAAATTGAAACCAATGACTTAGTTAGGTTAATTGAGTTTAAGGACTTCTTTGCATGGAGTTATGAAGATATTGGATTGGCTCACGTAGCAATCCATTAATTAACAAAGAGCTTACTGCTAACCCTATCAAAAGCTCCTAGATGCATTGATTCATAGAATAATAGGTCATTTTGAAGTCAAGAAATTGATCAATGCTTCTTCATCTAGAAGAAAAATACCTACATGGTTATACATCATCCCAATTAAGAAAAAGATGGCCAAATTCACATATGCTTGATTTTATGGATTTAAATAAGGCATGTCCAAAAATGAATTTTCACTTCAATCCGATGGTGGACATTGCCTCATCTCATGCGGTTTTTCTTTCATGGATGGCTCATCGATATAACCAAATAAAGATGGCCCGAAGATGAAGAAACACTACTTTTAGAACCCATGATCAAAATCTATTATTATAAGGTCATGCCTTTAGTCTAAAATTATGGTGCTACATACAGCAACTATGACTGAATCTTTGATGAACTCATTCATCATCAGGTTGAGTGTTATGTCGATGATCTCTTGATCAAAAGTAGAGAAAAGAAAGACCATCTCTTTGACTTAAGAGTAGTTTTGGAATAGTTAAGATAATTTAACCTCAAAATGAACCCCTTGAAGTGTGCATTCAGAGTAGCTTTAAGGAAATTCCTTGGGTTTGTTGACACACAGATTGAAATCAATCTGAAGATTAAGGTGATATTAGAAATGCCACCCCCTAAAATTTTAACTCAACTCAGATCATTCCATGGGCAATTGGCATATATAAGATGCTTTATATCCAACCTTTCAAGAAGATGTCAGCCATTCTCAGCACTTGTCATAAAGGATTCCAAGTTTAAGTGGGATGATAAGTGTAAGCATGCCTTTAAAGACATCAAGCATTACACGATGATACTCAGTTCTAGCTATCAGTAAGCACTCCTTTACACATTCATTAGGGACTCCCTTGGCGCTTTCTTGGCCCAAGCTAATGATGAAGGGAAGGAAATTTCACTCTACTACCTTAGCCATCATCTAATCCCTGCTGAGGCTAATTATCCACTCATTGAGAAGCATTGCCTAGCATTAATCTTTGCATCTCAAAAACTACAGCACTACATGATTCCTCATAAGGTGAACTTAATCTACAATACTACAGTATCATGACATGATCGATGCTATACAAATAGTTGGCATGATGGTCCATGATCCTCTCACAATTTGACATTACCTTCATACTTCTCCATGCGGTGAAAGGAAAATGTTAGTAGATTTCTTAGCAGCACACCCACTTCCAGCTGTCTATCTGCTTAGTGATGATCTCTGTAATGAAAAAATCATGACTTAGGGGATACTACCATTCATTGCTCGGAGATGTACTTTGATGTTGTGGCTTCCTCTCAAGAGGAAAGAACCATAATCTATTCTAGGAAAGAGGAGGAATAAATCTCTTAACTCTGCAATCTTATGAGATTCTTATCATCTATCAATCCTTGCACCAATAATGAAGCCAAATATGAGGCTCTTATTGCCGGTCTAGAGTTATATTACTCTAAGCATCCATAACATATCAACATCTTGAGGATTCTAGTTATTAGCAAATTAGTGATAAGTTATAAAGCCCAAGATCCATCCATAAGTACACCATGGAGTTATTGAAATCCCAGAGGTTACCATTTATAAGATTCCTCAGGAGAGAATGTCTTAGTGTATGCTTTAGCCATGCTTGCAAGGAGTTATGCGGAGGATGAGTCAATATTAATAAAGGTCCAAAATAGACAAGTCTTATCCCTTATTGATATTGAACTCATCAAAAAGTACTCTCTTGAAGGGGAGGTTGCCTCCTCAT
Organism: Cymbidium sinense; assembly: GCA_021442155.1. Classification (NCBI taxonomy): domain Eukaryota; kingdom Viridiplantae; phylum Streptophyta; class Magnoliopsida; order Asparagales; family Orchidaceae; genus Cymbidium; species Cymbidium sinense. Next base: position 55,815 of record JAKCPB010000089.1, on the reverse strand, counting down.
TGAGAAGATAGGTTGTTGATGTGATGTTCATGTTGTTAAGGTTATAAATTCATAAGTTTAGGTTAGTTTAGGGTTTAGGGTTTATGGTTTATTTAGAGTTTAGGGTTTGGCATTTAGGGTTTAGGGTTGTAGGTTTTAGTGTTTAGGGTTTAGGGTATTATAGTTTAGGGTTTAGGGTTTATGGTTTAGTGTTTAGGGTTGTAGGTTTAGGGTTTAAGGTTGTAGGTTTAGGGTATAGGGTTTTAAGTTTAGGATTTAGGGTTTAGGATTTTTTTATAAAATTAAGTAAAAAGATAAGTTTAGGTTTATTTAGTTTTATTTATTTATTTGAGTTTATTTTATTTTTTATTATTATTTAGGTTTATTTTTTATTTTTATTTAATTTAGTTTATTTGCTTTAGGTTTATTTTATTTTTATTTTAAGTTTGTTTTTTTTAGTTTAGGGTTTAGTTTTATTTTTTTACTTATTTTTAGGATTTATTTTGGGTTTGTTTTTTAGATTTGGTTTTATTTATTTTATTTTTTTTTTTATTATTTTATTTTATTTTAGTTTAGATTTTATTTAGGTTTTATTTTATTTTATTGTTTTTTATTTATTTTATTTATCTTTAGTTTGGTTTAGGTTTATATTTAGTATAGTTTATATTTTACTATTTATTTTATTTCTTTTAGTTTAAACTTTTAGGTTTGTATTTAGTTTAGGTTAACTTTGTTTAGTTTAAAATTTAGAATTTAGAGGGGTTTGAGTTTAGGTTTGAGATACGAGTTTAGTTTAGATTTCATGGTGTTTAGGTTTAGAGTTTTAGAGTTTTAATTTTAGTTTTGTTTATAATAGAGATCCAATTAAGATTCAACATTTCTTCTTTTTGATTTCATCAACCAAGTAACACACCATGTTTTAAGACATAAGTGATGACATAGATCAAAATTAGCATGTAGAATTAAATCAAAAAATGAAAACTAGAATCTTTCTGTATGAAGTTCCATGAATTAGATCGGGCATTCTTTAGTTTCTCTAGTTCCCATCACCACGATGGTAGCGGGATGCCATCATATCCCATACCTGATCATTGTAACCTCCATATACTCTGCATATATAACCACCACTTCTTGACCACCACTCATATCCAGGTAGATACCATGGAATACAATGCTCTACCTTCACCTCCTCGATATCTAGGCTTGAGCCTGGTTGTGATGTTCTACGTGAGTTTTACTTTTCTTAGGGTTTAGGTTTAGGTTTATGTTTATTAAGTTTAAGGGTTTATGTTTATTTTTTAATTTATTTAGTTACTTTAGTTTTAGGTTTATGGTTTGGGGTTTAAGGTTTGGGGTTTAGGGTTTAGATTTAGGGTTTAGGGTATTAGGGTTTATACTTTTAGGGTTTAGGGTTTAGTGTTTAGGATTAAGGTTTAGTGTTTAGGGTTGTAGGTTTAGGGTTAAGGTTTAGTTTTTGGGTTTATGGTTTAGGGTTTTGGATTTCGGGTATAGGGTTTTTTTTTTTGTAAATTATGTAAACTAGTAAGTTTAGGTTTATTTAGTTTATTTTTTATTTCAGTTTATTTTATTTTTAATTTTTATCTAGGTTAATTTTTATTTTTATTTAGTTTATGATTAGGTTTAGGTTTATGTTTAAGTTTATTTTTTAGATGTGTTTTAGTTTTATTTTATTTTTTAGGCTTATGTTATATTTTTTATTTTGAGGTTTAGGTTTAGGTTTTTATAATGTTTTTCTAGGTTTAGGTTTTAGGTTTTATTTAGGTTTATTTTAGGTTTTATTGTTTGGTTTATTTTTTAGTTCATTTATTTTATTTAGTTTAGGTTTAGATTTAGGAGCTTATTTTAGGTTTAGGTTTAGGTTTTATTTATTTTAGTTTAGTTCAATTTGGTTTAGGTTTATGTTTATTTAATTTTATTTATATTTTTGGGTTTAGGTTTTTTAATTTATGGTTTTATTTATTTTTTATTTATTTTTTGGGTTTTATTTTTAGGTTTAGGTTTTTACAAGATTTTATTTTAGGCTTATTTTATTTTTATTTTATGTTTAGTTTTTATTTTATTAAGGTTTTTTATTCTTAAGTTTATTTTACTTTTTAGTTTAGGTTAGCTTTTTCTTTATTTTATCTTTGTTTATTTTATTTTTTTATTTTATTTTTAGGTTTAAGTTTGTTTATTTTATTTAGGTTTTATTTTGTTTAAGTTTAGTTTAGGTTTTATTTAGGTTTAGAGTTTAGGTTTTGGGTTTAATTTTAGGGTTTATTTAGGGTTATTTAGGGTTTAGGGTTTAGGATTTAGTTTTACTTATGGTTTATTTAGGGTTTAATTTATTTAGGTTAGCAGGTTTAGGTTTGTTTAGGGTTTAAACTTTATTAGATTTTAATTTAGGTTTAGGGTTTAAACATTAGGTTTATTTAGTGAATTAAGTTTAGGATTTTTATTATTTAAGATTTATTTAGGTTTAAGGTTAGTTTAATTTATCAAGTTTATATTTATTTGATTTATGTTTAGGATTTAAACTTTAGGTTTAGGTTTAAGTTTAGGGTTTGGGTTTAGTTTAGGTTTAGGGTTTTAGAGCTTAGGGTTTTAGGTTTATTTAGTTTAGGTATTTGGTTTAGGGTTTAGATTTTTGGTTTAGCATTTAGGGTATAGTTTAGGTTTTAGTCTATTCATGTTTTATTTTTTATTTTTTGATAATTATCAATTAAGATTCAACATTTCTTCTTTTTGATCAACCAATAACACATGTTTTCTAAGACAGTGATGAAATAGATCAAAATCAGCATGCATAGAGTAAATCAAAACCACAACTAGAATCTCTCATATGACAAGTTATAAGGAGTATCGATCAATCATTCTTCAATTTCTCCGGTTCCATCGAACCACATCCTCTAGGATCATCATATCCACGATGTACCTCAGCCAGCATGTAACCTCCATTTTAGCCTCCACCACCTTCTCACCACCTCAATATCCACCAGACCTCCGGATATATAATAAGCCTCTTTGCCTCCTCCTTATTCTAGTTGACCATAATGTTCACATCAAGGTTTCTATTCTTAGGGTTTAGTTTTAGGTTTAGGTTTTAGGGTTTATGTTTATTTTTTATTTATTTAGTTACTTTTATTTTAGGTTTAGGGTTTGGGGTTTATGGTTTAGGGTTTAGGGTTTTAGGTTTATGCTTTTAGGGTTTAGGGTTTGAGATTAGGGTTTAGGGTTTAGGGTTATTTACGGTTTAGTGTTTAGGGTTGTAGGTTTAGAGTTAGTTTTTGGGTTTATGGGTTTTGGATTTTCGGTTTACGCTTTTTTTTTTGTAAATTATGTAAAATGGTAAGTTTAGGTTTATTTAGTTTATTTTTTTTATTTTAGTTTATTTTATTTTTAATTTTTATTTAGGTTTATTTTTATTTTTATTTAGTTTAGGGTTTTTATTTTAGTTTACTATTAGGTTTAGGTTTAGGTTTAAGTTTATTTTTTAGTTGAGTTTTAGTTTTTTTTAGGTTTATGTTATATTTTTTAATTTTGAGGTTTAGGTTTAGGTTTTATAATATTTTTTTTTAGGTTTAGGTTTTAGGTTTTTTTATTTAAGGTTTATTTTTGCTTTATTTTAGTTTAGGTTTAGGTTTATTTTTTTAGTTCATTTTATTTTATTTAGTTTAGGTTTAGGTTTATTTATTTATTTTGTTTAGTTCAGTTTAGGTTTATGTTTATTTAATTTTTATTTATTTTATTTATATTTTAGGTTTAGGTTTTTTTTAGTTTAGGGTTTAAGATTTATTTTTTTTATTTATTTTTTTAGGTTTTATTTTTTGGGATTATTTTTTTTAGGTTTAGGTTTTTTACTATATTTATTTTAGGCTTATTTTATTTTTTATTTTAAGTTTAGTTTTATTTTATTAAGTTTTTTATTCTTAAGTTTATTTTACTTTTTTAGTTTAGCAGCTTTTCTTTATTTTATCTTAGTTTATTTTATTTTTTTTTAATTTTATTTTTAGGTTTAGGTTTAGGTTTTTTTTAATTTATTTAACAGGTTTATTTATTTATTTTATATTTAGGTTTATTTAGTTTAGGTTTAGGGTTTAGGTTTGTAGGGTTTAGGGTTTAGAGTTTAGGGTTTTAGGTTTAGGGTTTTAGGGTTTAGGGTTTAATGTTAGGGTTTAGGGTTTAGGGTTTAGGGTTTAGTGTTTAAGCTTTATGGTTTAGGGTTTTAGGGTTTAGTTATTTGGTTTAGTTTAGTTTAGGTTAGGTTTAGGTTTAGGTTTTAGGGTTTAGGGTTTTAGGGTTTTAGGATTAGGGTTTAGGATTATTTGGTTTAGGGTTTAGTTTATAGTTTAAGTTTAGGTTATTTAGTTTAGGGTTTAGGTTTTAGTTTAGTTTAGGTTTATATTTTAGGGTTTAGTTTTAGGGTTTTAGGTTAGGTTTTAGGGTTTAGGGTTTAGGTTTAGGGTTTAGGTTTAGGTTAGTTTAGGGTTTAGGTTTAGGTTTAGGGTTTAGTTTAGGGTTTTTAGTTTTTAGGTATGGGGTTTAGGTTAGTAGGTTCATATTTTTTTTATAATAGATCAATTAAGATTCAACATTTCTTCTTTTATTTCATCAACCAAGTAACACACCATGTTTTTAAGACATAAGATGACATAGATAAAATCAGCATGCACATTAAATCAAAACTTAAAACTAGAACCATCTCTCTTATAGATGAAGTTCCATATTATCGGATCATTCTTGGTTTCTCAGTTCCCAGAACCACCCACCTCTTTAGTAGGATCCCATCATATCCGATCTATCCTCACCATGATTGTAACCTTCATCATTTACTCCCTCCATAACCATTACCACCTCATATCCACTTACCTAGGTCCCCACCGCCATGGTGATTATAAGCCTATTTTTATATCTAGGAGCCTAGTTGAGTGTGTTCTTATGTCAAGGTTTTACCATTAGGGTTTAGGTTGGTTTAGGTTTATTAGGTTTAGGGTTTATGTTTATTTTTAATTTATTTAGTTTAATTTTAGGTTAGGGTTTGGGTTTAGGTTAGGGTTTAGGGTTTAGATTTAGGGTTTAGGGTTTAGGGTTTATGCTTTTGGGTTTAGGGTTTAGGATTGTTTAGGTTTAGGTTTTAGGGTTAGTGTTTAGGGTTTAGGTTTTAGGTTTAGGGTTAGTTTTGGGTTTATGGTTTAGAGTTTATTTGGGTTTAGGCTTTTTTTTATAAATTATGTAAACTTGTAAGTTTTGGTTTATTTAGTTTATTTTTTATTTTAGTTTATTTTATTTTTAATTTTTATTTAGGTTTATTTTTATTTTTATTTAGTTTAGGGTTTTTATTTTAGTTTACTAGGTTTAGGTTTAGGTTTAAGTTTATTTTTTTAGTTGAGTTTAGTTTTATTTATTTTTTTTTATTTTTTTAGGTTTAATTTTATATTTTATATTTTTTTGGTTTAGGTTTAGGTTTTATAATATTTTTTTAGGTTTAGGTTTTAGGTTTTTATTTAGGTTTATTTTTTGGTTTATTATTTTTTAGTTTAGGTTTAGGTTTATTTTTAGTTCATTTTATTTTATTTAGTTTAGGTTTATGTTTATTTAATTTTATTTATTTTATTTATATTTTAGGTTTAGTTTTTTTTTAGATTAGGGTTTAAAATTTTTTTTATTTATTTTTATGTTTTATTTTTGGTTTATTTTTAGGTTTAGGTTTCTACTATATTTTATTTTAGGCTTATTTTATTTTTATTTTATGTTTAGTTTATTTTACTTTTTAGGTTAGCTTAGCTTTTTGTTTATTTTATCTTAATTTATTTTTATTTTTTTTAATTTTATTTTTAGGTTTAGGTTTCGGTTTAATTGTTTTTAATTTATTTAGGTTTAGGTTTATTTATTTATTTTATATTTATGTTTTATTTAGTTTAGGTTTAGGGTTTAGGTTTGTAGGGTTTAGGGTTTAGAGTTTAAAGTTTTAGGTTTAGGGTTTTAGGGTTTAGGGTTAGGGTTTAGGGTTTAGGGTTTAGAGTTTAGTGTTTAAGCTTTATTGTTTAGAGTTTTTAAGGTTTAGAGAGGTTTAGGTTTAGGGTTAGGTTAGTTTAGGGTTTAGGTTTGGTTTAGGGTTTTAGGGTTTAGGTTTAGGGTTTAGTTTAGAGTTTAGTTTTAGGGTTTAGGATTAGGGTTAGGTTGTTTAGGATTTAGGGTTTTAGGTTTAGGTTAGTTTATGGTTTATTTAGTTTAAAGTTTTAGTTTAGGGTTATATTTTTAGGATTTAGGGTTTATGGTTAGTTTTAAGGTTAAGGGTTTAGGGTTTAGGGTTTACGTTTTAGGGTTAATGGTTTACGGTTTACGGTTTAGGGTTTAGGGTTTTTAAAAAACAAATTAAGTAAAGTGGTAGGTTTAAGTTTGTTTAGTTTATTTTTTTTATTTTTTTATTTTTATTTAGGTTTATTTATAATTTTTATTTATTTCAATTTATTTATTTTAGGTTTATTTATTTTAGTTTTGGTTTTATTTTAATTTATTTTTTTAGGTTTAGGCTTATTTATGTTTATTTTTGTAGTTTATTTTTTATTTTATTTTTTAGTTTTGTTTTTATTTTTTATTTTAGGTTTAGGTTTAGGTTTTATTTTATTTTTTTTTTTTTTAGTTTTAGGTTTTATGTTTTTATTTAGGTTTATTTTTAGGTTTTATTTTTTAGTTTAGGTTTAGGTTTATTTTTAGTTTATTTAGTTTAGGGTTTAGGTTTAGGTTTATGTTTTATTTATTTTAGTTTTGTTTATTCTAACTTAGGTTTATTTATTTTATTTTGTTTATTTTATTTTATTTTAGGTTTAGTTTTATTTTTAGTATAGGATTTGGGTTTTTTTATTTATTTTAGGTTTTATTAGTTTTTTTTATTTTATTTTATGTTTTTTTTATTTTTATTTACATTTATTTTTTTAATTTATTTAGGTTTTTTTTATTTTAGGTTTATTTTTTTATTTTAGTTTAGTTTAGGTTTTATATTTTATTTTAGTTTAGTTTTTATTTTTTATTTATTTTATTTTAGGTTTAGGTTTAGATTTTAGGTTATTTTATTTTATATTTTATTTAGGTTTATGTTATTTATTTATTTTTTTTTAGGTTTAGGTTTTAGTTTTAGGTTTAGGTTTAGGGTTTAACGTTTAGGGTTTAGGGTTTGGGATTTTGGTTTTAGGGTTCACGGTTCTAGATTATAGGGTTTAGGGATTAAGGTTTAGGGTATATGGTTTAGAGTTTAGGGTTTGAGATTTAGGTTTTAGGGTTTAGGGTTTAGGGTTGTAGATTTTAGGGTTAAGGGTTTAGGATTTACAATTTTTTTATTTTTTTTTATTTTTTTTTAAATTATTATTTTTTAAAAATTAAGTAAACTCGTAGGTTTTTCTTTATTTTCTTTATTAATTATTTATTTTAGTTTATTTTGTTATTTTATTTAGGTTTATTTTTTATTTAGTTTAGTTTATTTATTTTAGGTTTATTTATTTTACTTTATTTTTTAGGTTGGTTTACTTTTTTAGTAGTTTTATTTTTTATTTTATTTTTTAGGTTATGTTTTATTTTTTTTTATTTTAGGTTTATTTTTAAATTTTATTTTTAGTTTGGGTTTAGGATTACTTTTATTTTATTTTATTTTATTTAGTTTAGGATTTAGGTTTAGTTTATTTTAGGTTTAGGTTTAGGTTTTAATTTTAAATTTAGTTTATTTTAGTTTAGGTTTAGGTTTATTTTATTTTTTATCATATTTATATTTAGGTTTAGTTTATATTTTTTTTAGTTTAGGGTTAGGTTTTATTTTTTATTTATTTTATTTTATTTTTTTAGATTTTATTTAGTTTTTTATTTTTTATTATTTTTGGTTTATTTTATTTTTATTTTTAGTTTTATTGTATTTAGGTTTTTATTCTTTGGTTTATTTTATATATTTTAGTTTAGTTTAGGTTTTATTTATTTTATTTTAGTTTTTTTTTTTATTTTATTTTATTTTAGGTTTAGTTAGGTTTAGTTTATGTTTTATTTTATTTTATTATTTTATTTTGTTTAGATTTTTGTTTTATTTATTTATTTTCATTTTAGGTTTTATTTACTTTAGGTTTAGGTTTTTAGGTTTTTAGGGTTTAGGGTTTAGGGTTTTTAGGGTTTAGGGTTTAGGGTTTTAAGGTTTAGGGTTTTAGAGCTTAGAGTTTTGGGTTAGGGTTTAGGGTTTATGGTTTAGTGTTTAGGTTTAGGTTTAGGTTTATTTTGGTTTTAGGTTATCTTAGGTTTAGTTAGTTTAGGTTTAGGGTTTTAGGGTTATGATTTAGGGAATTTAGGGTTTAGGATTTTTTAGGTTTAGGATTATTTTAGGGTTTGGGTTTTGGTTTAGTTTATTTTTAGGTTTAGTTTTTTTTAGGTTTATTTATTTAGTTTTAGGTTTAGGGTTAGGTTTATGGTTTAGGGTTTAGGTTTAGGGTTTTTTTTAAATTTTAGGTAGGTTTATTTTAGGTTATTTTTTATTTTTTATTTAGATTTTTTATTTTCTTTAGGTTTATTTTTTATATTTATTTATTTTAGTTTAAGTTTTTTATTTTAGTTTAGTTTTTAGGTTTAAGTTTAGGTTTACGTTTATTTTTTTTGTTTAGTTTTATTTTTATTTTATTTTTCATGTTTAGGGTTTATTTTTTATTTTAGGTTTAAGTTTAAGTTTTTATTTTATTTTTTATGTTTAGGTTTTAGGTTATTATTTTAGGTTTATTTTTAGGTTTTGTTTTTTAGTTTAGATTTAGGTTTATTTTCAGTTTATTTTATTTTATTTACTTTTGGGGTTTAGTTTAGTTTATTTTAGATTTAGGTTTAGGTTTATTAATTTTAGTTTAGTTTATTTAAGTTTAGGTTTACATTTATCTTATTTTGTTTATTTTATTTTATTTTAGGTTTAGTTTTTTTATTTTTTGTTATTTGGGTTTTTTATTTATTATTTATTTTAGATTTAGATTTTATTAGGTTATATTTTTATTATATTTTTTAGGTTTATTTTATTTTTATTTTTATTTTATTTTTTATTTTATTTAGGTTTATTTTTTAGGTTTATTTAATTTTATAGTTTAGTTTAGGTTTTTATTTATTTTATTTTATTTTAGTTTAGTTTTTATTTATTATTTTATTTTATTTTTAGGTTTAGGTTTATGTTTAGGTTTAGGTTTTAGTTTAGGTTTTTTTATTTTTGTTTTATTTTTTTATTTTAGGTTTATGTTCTTTTATTTATTTCTTTTTTAGGTTTTATTTACATTAGGTTTAGGTTTTTTAGGTTTTAGGTGGGTTTTGGATTTATGTTTAGGGTTTAGGGTTTAGATTATATTTAGGTTTAGGATTTAGGGATTAGGGTTTAGGGTTTAGGGTTTATGGTTTAGGTTTAGGATTTAGGTTTAGATTTTAGGGTTTTAATTTGGGGTTTGGGTTTAGGGTTTTTTTAATTTATTTTTATTTTTTAAAATTTATTTCTTTATTTCAAATAAAGTAAACTCATAGGTTTAGGTTTATTTAGTTTATTTAGTTTATTTTATTTATTTTATTTTTTTTATTTTAATTTAGGTTTATTTTTTATTTTTTATTTAGTTTAGGTTATTTATTTTAGGTTTTAATTTAGCTTATTTTTGGTTTGGGTTTATTTTTTAAGTTAATTTTATTTTTGTTTTATTTTTTTGGTTTAGGTTTTATTTTTTTTTTTTTAGGTTTAGGTTTAGACTTTATTTATTTTTTTTAGGTTTAGGTTTTAGGTTTTATTTTAGTTTATTTTTTGGGTTTATTTTTTTAGTTTAGGTTTATGTTTATTTTTTTACTTTATTTTTTATTTTATTTAGTTTAGGTTTAGGTTTAGGTTTAGTTTATTTTTTAGGTTAGATTTTGAGGTTTATTTATTTTAGTTTAATTTTTTTTAGTTTAGGTTTAGTTTTTTATTATTTATTTTAGTTTATATTTTTTTTTTAAGTTTATGGTTTAGGTTTAATTTTTTTATTTATTTTTAGATTTTATTTTTGGGATTATTTTTTAGGTTTAGGTTTTTATTTATTTTTCATTTTATTTTATTTTAGATTTATTTTATTTTTATTTTAGGTTTAGTTTTTATTTTTTAATTTGATTTTATTTAGGTTTTTATTTATTTTATGTAGTTTAGTTTTTATTTTCAATTTTATTTTCTTTTTAGGTTTAGGTTTAGGTTTCTAGTTTTTTAGGGTTTAAGGTTAGGGTTTAGGTTTTAGGTTTTTATTTTACATTTATTTTTAGGTTTAGGTTTACTTTTAGTTTATTTTATTTTATTTAGTTTAGGATTTAGGATTAGTTTATTTTAGGTTTAGGTTTACTTTTAGTTTAGTTTAATTTTATTTATTTTAGTTTAGTTTATCTTAGTTTAGGTTTAGGTTTATATTATTGTTATTTTAGGTTTTGGTTTATTTTAGTTTAGGGTTTAGGTTTATTTTTTTTTAGGTTTATTTTTTTTTTTAGGTTTAGGTTTTATTTAGTTTTTATTTTATTTTATTTTAAGTTTATTTTTTTATTTTAGGTTTAGTTTTTATTTTATTTAGGTTTTTTTTATTTTTTAGTTTAGTTTAGGTTTTTATTTATTTTATTTTAGTTTACTTTTTCTTTTTTCTTTTCTTTTCTTTTTAGGTTTAGGTTAAGGTTTTAGTTTATGTTTTTACTTTATTTTATTTTTTTCATTTTATTTTAGATTTGGGTTTTTTATTAATTTTAATTTTAGGTTTTATTTAGTTTTATTTAGGTTTATTTTAGGTTTAGGTTAGGTTGGGTTTTTTTATTTTAGGTTACTTTAGGTTTTTTTTTTAGTTTAGGTTTAGGTTTATTTTATTTTATTTTATTTATTTAGTTTAGGTTAGGTTTAGTTTATTTTAGGTTTAAGTTTAGGTTTAAATTATTTAGTTTAGTTTATTTTAGTTTAGGTTTAGTTTATTTTATCTTTTATTTAGGTTTAGTTTTTATTTTTTTAGGTATTTGGGTTTTATTTTATTTATTTTTTAGGTTTTTTTTTTAGGTTTGGCTTTTATTTAGTTTTTATTTTAGGTTACTTTTATTTTTAATTTTATTTTTAGGTTTATTTTATTTTTTATTTTAGTTTAGTTTATTTTTATTTTTATATTTTATATTTGATTTTGTTTTAGGTTTAAGTTTTAGTTTAGGTTTTAGTTTAATTTAATTTTTATTATTTATGTTTTTATTTTTTATTTATTTTATTTTAGGTTTTATTTAGTTTAGGTTTTAGGTTTTTTTATGATTTAGGGTTTAGGGTTTAGGGTTTAGGGTTTAGGTTTAGTTAGGTTTAGGGTTTTATTTAGTGTTAGTTTTTTGTATTTTAGGTTTAGGTTAGGGTTTTTTTAGTTTTATTTTTTTTATTTTTAGGGTTTAGGGTTTATTTTAGGTTTATGGTTTATTTTAGGTTTAGGTTAAGTTTAGTTTAGGGTTTAGGGTTTTGATTTTTTTTTAATAGATAAATTTAGATTACATTTCTTCTTTTATTTCATTAAAGTAAAGTTTTAGTTTAGATTGAGCATTAGAGTTAGATTATTTTATTTAGTTTAGTAGATTTATTCTTTATTTTATAGTTTAGGTTTAGTTTTAGGTATATTTTTTAGAGTTTATTTTTTTTTGATTATTTAGGTTTTATTTATTATTTAGTTTATGTTTTATCATTTTTATTTTATTTGATTTTATTATTTAGGTTTAGGGTTTAGGTTAAGATTTTTAGGTTTAGATTTAGAGTTTAGGATTTTTTTTAATTAAGTAAACCATTAGGTTTAGGTTTATTTAGTTTATTTTTATTTATTTTAGTTCTTTTATTTTTTTTGTTTTTTATTAGTTTAGTTTATTTATTTTAGTTTTTTTTTTAAGTTTAGGCTTTTTAGTTTAGTTTATTTTCTAAGTTTAGGTTTAGGTTTATGTTTATTTTTTTAGTTTAGTTTTATTTTTATTTTATTTTAGGTTTAGGCTTTATTTTTTTTATTTTTTAGGTTTAGGTTTATGTTTTTATTTTCTTTTTTAAGTTTAGGTTTATGCTTTTATTTTCATTTTTTAGGTTTAGGTTTTATGTTTTTATTTTATGTTTATTTTTAGTTTATTTTAGTTTAGGTTAGGTTTACTTTTACTTTATTTTATTTTATTTAGTTTAGGTTATTAGTTTATTTTAGGTTTAGGTTTAGGTTTAGGTTTAGGTTGGTTTTATTTATTTTAGTTTAGTTTATGATAGTTAGGTTTATTTTGTTTGTTTATTTATTTTAGGTTTAGTTTTATTTTTTTTAGTTTAGGTTTATGTTTTATTGTTTTATTTATTTTATTTATGTTTAGGTTTATTTTTTTTTAGGTTTAAGTTTTTATTTAGTTTTTTATTTATTTTATTTTAGGTTTATTTTATTTTATTTATTATTTATTATTTTTTTATTTAGGTTTTATTCTTAAGTTTATTTTATTTTTTTAGTTTAGGTTTTTTTATTTATTTTATTTAATTTATTTTATTTTATTTTGATTATATTTTTTAGGTTTAGGTTTAGGTTTAGTTAGGTTTATATTTTTTTATTATTTTTAAGTTTATTTAGTTTACTAAGTTTTAGTTTTCTGGGTTTAGGTTTTAGTTTAGGTTTTAGGGTTTAGGTTTATTTAGGTTTTAGATTTTAGGTTTAAGTTTATTTAGGGTTTAGGGTTTTATGGTTTAGGGTTAGATTAGGGTTTAGGTTTATTTAGGGTTTTAGTTTAGGGTTTAGGTTTAGGGATAAGGTTTATGGTTTAGGTTTGATTTAGGGTTTAGGGTTTAGGGTTAGGGTTAGGGTTTAGGGTTTCTGGTTTAGGGTTTAGGGTTTAGGATTTATGGTTGTAGGTTTAGGGTTTGGGGTTTAGGGTTAGTTTTAGGGTTAGTTTAAGGGTTTAGGGTTTAGGATTTATTATTTAGCATTTGGGGTTTAGGTTTATTTAGTTTATTTTATATTTTTATGCGATTTTTTATTTTGTTTAATTTATTTTTTATGTTTATTTATTTTAGTTTAAGTTTATTTTTAGTTTATTTTAACTTTAGGTTTATGTTTATCTTTATTTTTTAGTTTAGTTTTACTTTTATTTAATTTTATAGGTTTAGGTTTTTTTTTAAGTTTAGGTTTAGGTTTTTATTTTATTTTCTTAGGATTATGTTTTAAGTTTTTATTTTAGATTTATTTTTAAGTTTTATTTTTTTGGTTTTGGTATAGGTTTATTTTTAGTTTATTTTATTTTATTTAATTTAGGGTTTAGGTTTAGTTTATTTAAGGTTTAGTTTTACGTTTTATTTATTTTAGTTTAAGTTTAGATATATTTTATTTTGTTTATTTTAGGTTTAGGTATTTTTTAGTTTTGTGCTTAGGTTTTATTATTAATTTTTTTTAGGTTTAGGTTTTTATTTAGTTTCTATTTTATTTTATTTGAAGTTTATTTTATTTTATTTAGGTTTGATTTTTTTTTTTGGTTTTATTTTAGATTATTTTATTTTTAGTTTAGTTTAGGTTTTTTAATTATTTTATTTTAGTTTAGTTTATATTTTTATTTTATTTCACTTGTAGGTTTAGGTTTAGTTTCAAGTTTAGGTTTTGGTTTAGGTTTTAGTTCAAGTTTTTATTTTATTTAATTATTTTATTTTATTTAGGTTTAGGTTCTTTTATTTATTTTATTTTTAGGTTTTATTTTGTTTAGGGTTAGGCTTTTAGGCTTTTAGGGTTTAGGGTTTAGGGTTTAGGGTTTAGAGTTCAAGGTTGTAGGTTTAGGGTTTAAGGCTTTAGGGTTCAGGGTTTAGGGTTTTAGGGTTTGGGGTTTAGGGTTTAGGGTTTACGGTTGTAGGTTTAGGTTTTAGGGTTTTTTTTTTTTTTTAGGGAAACCCCATGGAGGGGTATTTTATTGCCACAAAAAGAGGGTTACAAGGTCCTTAAAGGGGATAAACTCAAAACTCGCTCAAAATATCGATAGTAAATTATCTAAAACATCCAAAAGCAAAAGAAGACATTAGCAATCAAAGATACAAGATGATTAACATAATAAGCTAAAGGAAGATTAGGCCAATGCTCTAGAGGATGTGAGAATGCATGATAATATGGAGCAAACTGAGAGATAAGAGAATCACAGCAAAATAATAATGAGAGAGATTAGAAGTTAAGGTATCTAGACAAAGGATAAATGAAAGCAATATAATAGAATGATAGTAAGGAATTGTGATAGAGGCTAGGCTCAGTCACACCAAGTTGGGAAGATGCAAATATGAGCATCCAAACTTAGGAAGGGTTACATCACAAGAGCTACTACCAAACCAAAGGGGTGAGATCATCAGGATAGCCAACAAACTGTGAGGAGATAAGGTTGTTGATAGTTTGAGCTTTATTGACCTAAACAAAATCATATCTAAAATAGAGGAAATTTCAAAGAGTGAATGATAAGGTGTCCCATTCAAGAAAAGTATCATCAATATAGTCATAGAGGAGAATACATAAACATAAGAGAATGAGCCATCTTTAGAACCTCATGGAAATGCATATCCAAGATAAGAAAGCAAAAATATAATCCCTCCACAGTTGGAGACAACTTTGAAATTGCTAATCAAGTCAATGAGCCTATAATTAACACCATGCCACATATGATATATAAATGAATCTTTAGTAGGAAACAATTTTAATTTCCATATGATTGGAAAAAACAATTGTAAAGGAAGGCCATAGCTCAACAGGAAATGGTGCAACCAACCAAAATTAGCACCAAGTAAAAGGCAGTTAGAGCTACACTCAATAATTGACCAAAATTTGGATAATTAACAAACAACCAAGAACAAGATAGCAAAGGCGACAAGCGTCCATAATACCACTCTTAGAATAGGAGCATATGTTACAAACCTAATTGAAGCGAGATGGAATAGAGACAAGCGGTTTATCACAATCAAGAGATGAGCATGAGGACATAAGCGGGCATTTAGAAGCCAACTAGCGGAAATAATTTAATGCAACATTGGAACCCACCAGAAGAAAAATCAACAAATGGATTGAAATGAGTATCAACATTAGAATCCAGAAAAAGTAATGAGGATAACAAGGGAAAAACCACAAGATAGCAGTTAAGACATACATCCTGAGGAAGGAATGACAAGTTGGCCATAAAACCTCTAAATCGAGTAGACATAGTTAATAACCAAATAGATCATAAAATAGTTATCAGGAAGGTAACTCAGGGAAATCACCAAAACCATCACCATCAAAATAGCAATGTAAACAACTTGAACAGGACCTAAATACAACCAACAAAGATGGAGCCAACTTTGGTGTCCTGATAAACCAAGATAGTAAATCTCCAAGATAAGAAACAACAAAAACAACAAAAACCATCTAGCTTGCCATAATGCCACCCATCCAGTTTAAACAATGCAATAGATACAAGATTGACTAAAAAGATGGAGAAAATAGCGGCAGAGATAAGGTAGACCAATGAATTACGATGATATGCATAAAATAAACCAATAAGGGGGTTCAAAACAAGGTCCACCAGCAATCAAGAACTTCAATAGAGACTTGTTGAACAAAATAAACCAAAACCCTAGAGATAGCAAGAAGAGTATTAATCCAGTTCAGCCAACAAACAAGGCGGTTAATACCACAATGGCTAAGAGTCCATAGAAAACATATATATAAAGATAGGGAGGATAGATAATGAATAGCTCCCCACAAAAGCCAATCGTAGTGACATTGAAATCATATAGCGGCGATGCTTAGTCACCTTAATTACGCCAAGGATAATGACAATAAACAAGAGGTTGGCCAATAGCAATTATGCAAATAAGATAAACCATTGATTAATTTCAAGCATAAGGAAAAAGATGTTCAAGATTTGCATGTTCCCATTAGCATAGAGAGGGAAAACAATAGCGGGAAGACCAACAACATCAGATGTTAGCGCAAGGAGAAAGAAAAACAAAGAAAACTTTGGGCAAATAATTAAAAATCAACAATGGGGACATTATTACAGTTATTTACCATTAGGAAGAAAATTTTAATAGAAGATATAAAATAGATATATATGAGTTCAAGTAATTAGAGTAAATAGAAAACAACCTGCAAATGAGAATGATAATCCATAGAGTAACTCCAAATAGAGCATGGATAAAGAGAAATAGCAAGATTGGTAACCTAGTTCATATCACCAACAACTAGAGAAGTTATCAACAAGTTGACCATAGGATAAGCCATTAGAGTTGTGAGCATGGATCCCATAATAAAGAAATCAGTATGGAAAATAGAACGGGATGAAAATAGCAGCAGTGTGATCAAAATAGCCATGATAGTGTACAAAAGTTGGGAAATTTGAATAAAAAACAATATAAATTAGTAAGACAACAATATGTAGGAAAATCTAGAAACATCCACAGAAGGATCTTGGGTAAAATGGAAAACAATGGAAACTCCATCAGGGACAAAAAAAACAATGCAGAAGAAACAACAATGGAGATTAAGGAAAGTAGGTATATAAAGTAATATCAGTTGATTAAAATTATAAGGGGTAAGGAGGTCAGTTTGCTATAGAAAAGCGCAAAAAATTTAGCGGTGGAAGAAAAGAAGAAAATCCCCATAATAAGATCCCACCAAAGGGACCAGAAGAATTAGAAAATGGATTTAGAGAGCATCGAATGGGATAGTTCTAAGAGGATAACAACCAAGAAGATAAATATCAGAAAAAGGCCAAAACCTCTTCATGCAAAAAAAAAAGAAAGATAACTCAGAAATTTAAGAGAAATGTCGATCAATCTAGAATTAAGAAGGATATCTGAGAAGATCTAATACAAACGACATGTCAAAAGCCATCCATTCATTATCGGATAAAATCCAACAACTAACAGTAAATCTCAAAATAGATATTTACATAGTGGACAATAATACAATGCATAGAAATAACATAGGTAACGAGATGCTCCAAGGTAATATCTTTGAAACATAGTTGTAGAAATTAATGAGTAATAAACCCATCAAAATTAATATCTCCATAGATGATTAAGCCCCTAGGATTAGGAATTCATTAGTATAAAAAATAAGTAGGTTGGTGTTATAAAACCAATAGCGGTGACACATAGCTCAATAATTCTATGTTGATTATAGTATGCACATAGCTCAGACCTTTTATCAATGTAAATGCCAAAAGCGGTGAGCCTCCAAATGAAGGAGGAGCTATTAAAACACCAAAAGCATGACACAAAGATCAGACACCAAGTAATATCCATGTGAAGCATCCACAAAAGGCACAAAAGGCAATCAAAAAAAAAAAGCATCTGATATAAGATGAATGGCGTAAACATCAAAAAATAGATTAAGTTGAGATAAGGAAACCAGGTTCCAAGTTAGAGTGTTTGGGTAAGGTGTGTTGATCAAAGAAGATGATACCATTGGATCTAGCACCCAAATTGGCAAGGTAGTCAACACAAGCATTTCCTTCATGCTAAACATGAGTGATGTTAAAATTGAGTTGGGAAAGAAGAGATCTAGTTTGCTTGAGGAGGTAGTACAATTGATTTTCTTAGTGGAAGTCAAAAGATCAATCAATAGAGCGCATCCTCGATCCAAATATTGAGACCATTTTGGAGATAAATCTCAAGAGCTTTGAAGGCGCCATAAGCTCGAAAAGGATTAAATAAGGGGATAAGCAAAGCACATAGGACCATACCCTTAGAGTTTAAATGCCACCACAAGAGCCATTATGAGGTTGAGATTTTAATATAATCAAGAGGTTTTCAAATGACAATCTTATCATTTTGATAAGGTTGATCGAGTTAATGCAGTTATTCCAAATTTACAACCTTTGAAATGTATGTAATGAGATTGGCTTTAAATAAGTCAAATTTTGTTTTTAGTTCTAAATAATCCTCACATGGTTCATAGGGATCCCGGTGTTTTTTGCATCATTGGTCCATCCATATGAACGAGATAAGAGTGATAGCATGATAACTTAATGTGACCTTTAATAGTATCATCAAAATAGATTTCAAGAAGTTGATATAAAGTAAGAGAGCCATTGAAATTGTGATGTTAAAAGATCATCATACCAAATCCATATTTTAGAAGCAATGACCCCATTAACAAAACATGATTAACATTCTCAATATGAAAACATTGACATTTAGAGGGTAAATGGAACCCTTTACCCCACAACAAAATCAACAGGATAAAATTTTTAGAATATGGTATGAACAAAATAAGTAGGGATATTGTTATTCCAAAGTTTGAGAATACATAGGAGGAATCATGAGTATCTTTAATGTGGAGGCACACATTTTGAGGTTGAAATCACCATTATGAGAGAGCTTAAAGAGAATGATCTTGATTTTGAGGAGTGCTAGGAATAGTAGTAACCATATTCAAGAAAGTAAAGGGATAAAATCAACTACTATTGTTCCACTTATTGTTATGCGGAAAGAGTTTACTCTAATAGCGGAAGTGGAATGGGTGGAAGTAAGTCATCAATGGAACCACAACCACTCAGTTATCTTTCCAAAGAAAAGGGAGTTAATGCCAAAAAATTAGGATTACATCCCATTTGATAAAACAAAGTCTTTTCCACATGGGAGTCCGGCTTAAAGGGACAAATGAGGGGTGCTTCTACAATATTTAGATCATGAAATTGCCAGAGACTATGATTACTCTAAAATTCCACCATAGTTTATAGGAAAAGGCATTGATAGCTTCTTTTTATTTACAACCAAGACCACCTTAGTCAAAAGTGCACTTTTAAACCAAGAGGTCCAATGCATTTTTTTAGAAGAGTATTGGAACCCGAAAATTTATTTAGAGGTATTTCTAGAGATGAAATTCATATGGTTTGGATGAGATATAAAGGGTATGGAATTAAGTGCTCTTAATCAATGACCACTAAGAGAGTAAATGAAATTTAAACTGAAATTTTATTAGAAATTTTTGAATAAGGTCATCAAAAGATGAGATCTTTTCGGCCTTTAAAGGGATCCAGATAATTAATGGGAAGTTGACTTTGCTTAAAATAGTAATTGAGATTTGATTTAATATTGGAGGAATCTTAGGAGGAATAAAACAACATTTTTTTTCATTAATGAAGAGGCCACTAACTTTGCCAAAATCATTTAAGAGATTCTTAATAATTTTAACATGTTGAAGGGAGGCATTACAGAAGATTATAAAATCATCAGCAAAGCTAAGATGAGAAACAGGGAAACCACCATGAGTTTTAAGTTTTATGGTTTAGGGTTTAGGGTTTAGTGTTTAGAGTTGTAGGTTTAGGATTTAGGGTTTAGGGTTTAGGGTTTAGGGTCTTAGGCTTTATGGTTTAGGGTTTAGTCTTTAGGGTTAGTTTTAGGGTTAGGATGTTTTTTTAAAGTAAGTAAACTAGTAGGTTTATGTTTATTTAGTTTATTTGATTTTTATTTTTATTTAGGTTTATTTTCATTGTTATTTAGTTTTGTTTATTTATTTTAGGTTTATTTATTTTAGCTTAGGTTTTTTTTATTTTATTTTATTTTATAGGTTTAGGTTTAGGTTTAGGTTTATTTTTTAGTTTAGTTTTATTTTTATTTAATTTTTTATTTTTAGGTTTTATTTTTTATTTTTAGGTTTAAATTTAGGTTTTTATTTTATTTTTTTTGGGTTTAGGTTTTAGGTTTTATTTTAGTTTACTTTTAGTTTAGGTTTAGGTTTATATTTTATTTTATTTTATTTAGTTTATGTTTAGGTTTAGGTTAAGTTTATTTTATGTTTAGGTTTATTTTATTTTATTTATTTTATTTTTTATTTTAGGGTTAGGTTTTGGGTTTAGGTTTAGGTTTTCTTTTTATTTATTTTAGGTTTATTTTTTTATGTATAGGTTTTTTTATTAGTTTTATTTTATTTTATCTTAGGTTTATTTTATTTTTTATTTTTTAATTTTTTATTTTATTTAGGTTTTTTAATCTTAGGTTTATTTTATTTTTTTAATTTACTTTAGGTTTTATTTATTTAGTATAGTTTATTTTTCTTTTTGAGTTTATTTTATTTTTATGTTTAGGTTTAGGTTTTAGTTTAAGTTTTTATTTTATTTTATTTTATTATTTTTTTTAGGTTTAGGGTTTTTAGGTTTTTAGGGTTTAGGGTTTCGCATCTGGAGTTTAGGGTTTAGGGTTAGGGTTTTAAGATTTACGATTTAGGGTTAGCATTTATGGTTTATGGTTTAGGCTTTAGGTTCAGGGTTTAGGGTTTAAGGTTTAGGGTTTAGGGTTTGGGATTTGGGGTTTATGGTTTTAGGGTTTAGGGTTTAGGGTTGTAGGTTTAAGATTTAAGGTTAGTTTTAGGGGTTAGGGTTAGGAGTTTTTTTTATTATTTTATTATTTATTTTTAGGGTGTAGGGTTTACATTTAGGGTTTAGGTTTAGGTTTTAGGTTTAGGGTTCATGTTTTAGTTTAAGGTTTAGGTTTTGGTTTTAATAGAACAAATTCATATTCAACATTTCTTTTTTTTGATTTCATCAACCAAGTAACACACTGTTCTCTAAGGCAGTATTGATAAAATTAGCGATAAATCAAAACTCTAGATAGAACTATCTCTACTATAAAAATAGTTCCATAGCTATTATATCAATTTCTCCAATTTAGAACCACCAGTCTAGTGGCAGATCACCATCATATCGATCTCTCCTACCATGGAGGTTGTAACCTATCACTCCTTTTAATGTTTGACCACCACCTCCATATCCAGGAGATCTCCCACCACCATGCGATTTTCCTTATTCACCTAGATCTAGGGAACATGGTTGATGGTGATGTTCACATCATCAATGTTCTTATTCTTGGGTTTTAGTTTAGGTTTAGGTTTATTAGGTTTTAGGGTTTAGGTTTATTTTTTAATTTATTTTGTTACTTTAGTTTTAGGTTTAGGATTTGGGGTTTGGGGTTTAGGATTTTTTTTTAAACTCAAATGATTTCATAACAAATAAGAAATTACCAAAACATGCAGACATTATCCTCACAACAATAAAATAGGATAAAATAAAATGTAATTAAAAATAAACAAAAATAGTATTCACAAAATAATTTAACTCCTAGAGACAATAAAATTTTATTTGATAGAAGACCAACAAAGCTTTGTCAAATAAGCTGAATCCCATATTATCATCAGTTTTTTAGTCTTCCTTCTTCTCTTCCACTCTTTTAGGTAAAGTACTAGAAGCATCAAACAGGTAGCCACAAATTTAATAAGATATCTTTAACCTTCTTAGCCTAAGTATGTTATGTATTTTAATTATGTGGCGAGGACATTCTTGTAAACTTTGATGAACATGTGGTTTCTAAGTTTGGGATAAGAGGGGTTTGAGAGAGTGATCATTGAAGGCCTTTCAAAAACTTCTCAATGAGATCATGTTTAGTGAGGTCAAATGGTGAAGATCCATCATCATACAAGATTTGATGACAAGGCCATAAAGAATGGCTAATCCCCGTGAGGAGTATGTGGATCCTTATCACCATTTTTTAATTAGCTTATCAGTTATAAATTCAATAGTACCCTTGTTGATCTTAGTTGGGATATTGAGAACCTAGAAGAAATAAGTTTGTGAAGGATCCAGAAACCAACAGAGCACCAACTTTGTATTTTGCAACCTCTTATGACTTCTTTAAGATCACCTTTTAATAAATATTCAATGGGTTTAGGGTTTAGGGTTTTAGGGTTAATTCTTTTAGGGTTTAGGGTTTAGGGTTAGGGTTAGGGTTTAGGGTTTAGTCTTTAGGGTTTACAGTTTAAAGTTTAGGGTTTAAGGTTTTTTAGGCTTTAGGGTTTATGGTTTTTAGGCTTTAGGGTTTAGGGTTTAGGGGGGTTAGTTCTAGGGTTTAAGTTTAGCCTTTAGGGTTTAGAATTTAGGGTTTATGGTTTTAAAAAATTAAGTAAACCCATGGGTTTTAGGATTATTTAGTTTATTTATTATTTCTTTTAGTTTTTTTTATTTATTTATTTTATTTATGTTTATTTTTATTTTATTTAGTTTAGTTTATTTATTTTAAGTTTCTTTATTTTAGTTTAGGTTTTTCATTTTTGTTTATTTTTTAAGTTTAGGTTTAGGTTTATGTTTATTTTTTTAGTTGAGATTTATTTTTATTTTATTTTTTTTTCGATTTTATTTTTTATTTTTAGGTTTAGGTTTAGGTTTTTAGTTTATTTTTTAGGTATAGGTTTAAGTTTTTATTTAAGGTTTGTTTTTACATTTTATTTTTAGTTTAGGTTTAGGTTTATTATTAGTTTAGTTTATTTTATTTAGTTTAGGTTTAGGTTTAGGTTTAGTTTATTTTAGGTTTAAGTTTTGGTTTTATTTATTTTAGTTTAGCTTATTTTAGTTTAAGTTTAAGTTTATTTTATTTTTATTTTAGGTTTAGTTTTTTTTTTTAGTTTTGGGTTTAGGTTTTATTTATTATTTATTTTTAGATTTATTTTTTAGGTTTAGGTTTTATTTTATTTTATTTTAGGTTTATTTTATTTTTATTTTACATTTAGTTTTATTTTATTTAGGTTTTTTAAGTTTAATTTATTTTTAATTTAGTTTTGGTTTTTTATTTATTTTATTTTAGTTTATTTTTATTTTTTTTATTTCATTTTATTTTAGGTTTAGGTTTTATCTTAGGTTTTATTTTATGTTATTATTTTATTTTTTTGTTGGTTTAAGTTTTTTATTTATTTTTTTTAGGTTTTATTTAGTTTAGGTTTAGGTTTTTAGGTGTTTAGGGTTTAGGGTTTAGGGTTTAGGGTTAATGGTTTACAATTTAGGATTTAGGGTTTAGGGTTTTGGGTTTTAGGGTTTAGGGTTTAGTGTTTAGGCTTTAGGGTTTAGGGTTTTTAGGGTTTAATGTTTAGGGTTTAGGGTTTAGAGTTTTTTTTTAACTAGAAGGAATTTATTGCTTTAAAAAATAGGTACGAAGACCATATTAGAGACTAAACTCAAGAAAAAAAGAAACTATCAAATGAAGAACAGGAGAATCTAAAGGTTTAGTCCCTAAACTAATAAATCAAAGAGAAAAAAAAAAAAAAATAGAATAAACAAAAGGCAAGGGAAGCATCCATGGAGCTCTAAAGAACCTCGAATGAGATGAAGATCCATAGGAAATGGAAACTTCCAACCTACAACTGAAAATAACTCCAGCCATCTAAGAAAAAAGAGACCATTAATAAGACTCCAGCTCCCTCCAAGAAGAAGAAAAGGAAAAGAGAACCTAACCTGACAGGAAGGCTCAAGACATAGGAGAAAAAACTTGAGAGATAGAGAAGAAGGATAATCAAAATAATGAGGGGCATCAAATCTAAGTGTAACTACAAAGGGTTACAAAAGGAAAAGTCACTAGAAAATTTCAAGGAAAAAATTTCATATCATCATAGCCATCCCAATTTAGAAATATAAACCTATCTAATAAAGCCATGACTAAATAAAAAAGTGAAGCTAAGGAAACAAAAGAGAGGGATAATAGATAAAATTAAGAAATCCCAACAAAATAAAATATGAACACCTCTTAAAAGGGGAGAAAAGAAGCTCAATTTTTCAGAGCCCTCAAGACAAAGCCAGAGAGCCCACAACAATGCCAATCCAAAGTCCTAGGCGCCAATCCCACAACAACAATCCAAGACACCAGGCGCACCAAGGAAGGATAACCAGGCACACAGCAGGCACCCAAGACAAGTAGCTTAAGAACAAGGGACCAAACCAATAGAGAAGATGAAGGCTAGCAATAGATAAAATAAATAGCTAGAAACAACCAACCAATGGACAAACCACATGCTAAGGACAAAAGGACCAACCTACCATCAACAAAGAGAGCAAAAGAACCAACCAAAGAAAGGCAAGCTAATAGGAACAAAGCCACTAGAACAAACCCAACCAGTCAAAGGGCACCAAAAAAAAAATCAGCACACAGGAAGCCAGAAATCCCAAGCTAAAAGGAGAAAAATTAGCCAAGAAGCTAATACCTTAGATAGTAAGAAAACACACAACAAAAGCTTAGCCAACAGAGAAAAAACTAGCCAAAGGAGAAAACCTCCCAAGGATAGGAGAGATTAATTCCAAGAAGCTTTAAAATGAGTTACCCTCAGCAAGTGAGGAGGGGCATAAATTTGAACACCTTTTCTTCTTATAAATAGTTTTATAACCATATTCTTTCTCAAAATCTCCATAAAATGAATCATTATTGTTATAAAGGGTGGGGATTAGCGAAGCTATCAATTTCAAATAAGAGCATTAGAATCATTCATTTAGACAAAGGAAAATCGAAATAGTATGCAATTAGAATTAGAAGTGAAAGAAAGAGCAAAATAACTTTATTAAAAGACAATTATCAATATTTTCACCTTAACAAAATCTTTATCCTTTGTCTTCATTCATAAAAGCAAGAGAAATAGAATCCAATTTTTATAATCTTCATGTAAGGGATTAAAATAAGATTTAAATCCCTTGGAAACACATAACATATTACCAAAATTAGATTTAGAAAACCATCATTTTGAATTGAAATAGAATTCACAACGAGAGAATTATAACAGGCATCTAAATCTTATTTTTTAAAAGAAAGAACACCAATATTAAAATGATTATCAAGACCAAAAGTTAAAATATCAAAAATAAGAGCTTTCTTTT
The DNA here is from genome assembly GCA_021442155.1 of Cymbidium sinense. Classification (NCBI taxonomy): domain Eukaryota; kingdom Viridiplantae; phylum Streptophyta; class Magnoliopsida; order Asparagales; family Orchidaceae; genus Cymbidium; species Cymbidium sinense. The sequence goes on along the minus strand of JAKCPB010000089.1, from coordinate 31,185 downwards.
CACCATCATTCTTAATCAAAGAAGGCAAAGAAATAGTCTCTTTCCCATGATCTAAAGTAGACATAGGAGAAGAGAAACAACATCGATTGGAAGAAATGGTCTTATTAATATTTGAACCATCATCATAAAGGACTTATGCACAACCTCAAACCATTATAATCATTTTAGTTTTCCCTTTAATAAAATCATCTAAAGAAAAACTTAAAGCATGATTATTAGTTAAAACTTTTTCAGAGACATCAAAATTACCTTTCACATTAGACAAATCATTAATAGGAAAAACTTTTCCAGAAGATTCATAAATCTGGTTTTACATTAGTTTATTTTTTAGGTTTAGGTTATTTTTTAGATTGGTTTTATTTCAATTTTATTATATAGGTTTATGTTTTATTATTTATTTTTAGGTTTAGGTATAGGTTTTTATTTTGTTTATTTTGGTTTAGGTTTTAGGTTTTTATTTTAGGTTTATTTCAAGGATTTATTTTTCAGTTTAGGTTTAGATTTATTTTTAGTTTATTTTATTTTATTTAGTTAAGGTTTAGTTTATTTTAGGTTTAGGTTTAGGTTTTATTTATTTTAGTTTTGTTTATTTTAGTTTAGGTTTTGGTTTATTTTAGGTTTAGTTTTTTTTATTAGTTTATAGTTTAGGTTTTATTTTTTATTAATTTTTAGGTTTATTTTTTAGGTTTTGGTTTTTATTTAGTTATTATTTTATTTTATTTTAGTTTTATTTTATTTTTATTTTACATTTAGTTTAAATTTTATTTATGTTTTTTATTTTTAGGTTTATTTTTTAATTTAGTTTAGGTTTCTATTTATTTTATTTTAGTTTGGTTTAGGCTTTTATTTATTTTATTTTTATTTAATTTTTATTTTTATTTTACTCTATTTTTAGGTTTATGTTTAGGTTTAGGTTAAGGTTTAAGTTCAGGTTTTAGTTTAGCTTTTTATTTTATTTTATTATTAATATTTATTTAGGTTTATGTTTCTCTATTTATTTTATTTTTAGGTTTTATTTGGTCAAGGTTTAGGTTTTTAGGTTTTTAGGGTTTAAGGTTTAGGTATTAGAGTTTGGGGTTTAAGGTTTAGGGTTTAGGGTTTAGGGTTAGTTTTATGGTTTAGGGTTTATGTTTTTTTAAATTTTTTATTTATTTAGGATTTAGGGTTTAAGGTTGTAGGTTTAGGGTTTAGGGTTAGTTTTAGGGTTTAGGGTTTAAGGTATTTATTTTACAATTAAATAAACTAGTAGGTTTAGATTTATTTAGTTTATTTTTTATTTATTTTAGTTTATTATTTTTATTTATGTCTATCTTTTAGTTTAATTTAGTTTAATTTATTTATTTTAGTTTAGGCTTTCTATTTAGTTTATTTTTATGGTTATTTAGTTTATGTTTATTTTTTAGTTTAGTTTTATTTTATTTTATTTAGGTTTAGGGTTGAGTTTAGGGTTTTAGGGTTTAGGTTTAGGCTTAGGGTTTAGGAGTTTAGGATTTAGGGTTCATGATTTAGTGTTTAGCTTTAGGGTTTAAGGTTTTGAGGGATTTAGGGTTTAATGAGGGTTTTAGGCCTGGGTAGTGGTAAGATGTGGCTGTTTGGGGGTTAGTGGTCAGAGCCCAGGGTTTAGGATTTAGGGTGGCCTGGTTTCTTAATCAAGCAAATGGCAGTTTAGTGATTTAGTTTTATTTATTTTTATTTTTATTTAGGTTACATTATTTTTATTTAATTTAGTTTATTAATTTATTTATTTTGTTTAGCTTTTATCTTAGTATTTTTTATATTTATTCTTAAGATTCTTTATTTTATTTTAGTTTTTTATTTTATTTTAGGTTTAGTTTAGGTTTTATTTTATTTTTAGGTTTATTTTATTTATTTTTATTTTTATGTTTATTTTAATAGGTTTAGTTTATGTTTATTTATTATTAGTTTTAGGTTTAGGTTTTATTTATTTTTAGGTTTATTTATTATTTATCTTAGGTTTAGGTTTTAGTTTAGGCTTTAACCTTTAATCATTATCTTTTAGGTTTTTTTAGGTTTATAATTTATTTATCCAGTTTATTTAGGATCATCATTAGGGTGGTGTGAGGGTTATTTAGGTGTGGTTGGGGTAGGGCTCAGTTCAGTGGAGCCTGGGGCCTAGGGTCATTTGGCTCAGGGTTTAGGGTTAGGTCTTTATTTTTAGACCTGGGTAGTGGCCTAGCCTGGCTTTTTTTGGTGGCTCAGTTTGGGTCAGTTTAAGGTCCGATTCTGGGTTTGGATTAGTTTAGGGTCACTTAATTAAGCAACTGGCAGGTTTAGCCCATTTAGTTTATTTTAGTTTATTTTAGCTTTTTTATTTTAATTTATTTTATTTTATTTTATTTAGTTTTATTTTATTTTATTTAGTTTAGTTTATTTATTTTAGTTTAGTTTTTATTTTAGTATAGTTTTAGGTTTAGTTTTAGGTTTATGCTTATTTTTTTTAATTTAGTTTTATTTTTCTTTATTTTAAGGTTTTTATTTTTATTTTAGTTTAGGTTTAGGTTTTTTATTTTTTAGGTTTATGTTTTTATTTTAGGTTTATTTTAGGTTTTATTTTAGTTTAGGTTTATTTTATTTAGGTTATTTTATTTTATTTTAGCTTAGATTTAGTTTATTTTTAGGTTTAGGTTTTATTTATCTTAGTTTAATTTATTTTAGTTTATGTTTAGGTTTATTTTATTTTTATTGTAGGTTTAGGTTTTTCTTTTACTTTATGGGTTAGATTTTATATTTTATTTATTTTTAAATTTATTTATTATGTTTATGTTATTATTAAATTATAATTTTGTTTTATTTTAGTTTTATTTTATTTTTATTTTTATTTTAATTATTATTTCATTTAAGTTTTTTATTTTTTTAGTTTAGTTTATGTTTTAATTTATTTACTTTTAGTTATGTTTTTTATTTTTTTTATTTAATTTTCTTTGGTTAGTTTAGGTTTAGGTTTAGTTTCATTTTATTTAATTTTTTATTTTGGGTTTAGTATTTTATTTTATTTTATTTTAGGTTTTATTTAGTTTTAGGTTTAGGTTTTAGCTCCATTTATTAGATTTAGTGGTTTAGGTTTTTAGTTTATGTTTAGTGGGTTTAGGGTTTATTTAAGATTTTGTGGTTTGGGTTTGGGTTTTGGTTTTGGTTGGTTTTAGGTTTAGTTAGGTTTTGGTTTAGGGTTTTAGGTTTGGTTTAGGTTTAGGGTTCGGTTTAGGGTTTAGAGAACAAATTTAGATTCAACATTTCTTCTTTTCAATTTCATCAACCAAGTAACCAAGTTTTCACAAGTTTAATGACATAGATAAAAAATGAGCATGCATAGAGCAAATAAAAAACCCTAGATAACTAGAACTGTCTCTACTATAAAGATACAGTTCCATAAGCATAAGATCGGATCGGCCGTTCTTCAATTTTTCCAGTTCCCATCAGAACCACCTCGGCCTCTCGAGTATCGGGATCTACCATCATCTCCCGATCTCTCCTTCACCACCACCACTGGCCAGTAACCTGCCGCTCTCGCCACTTCCATAACCACCACTGCTCCGACCACCACCTCCATATTCACCAATACTTCCATTCCCCCACCACCACTACGATAACCACCGCCTCCACCTTCACCTCCACCGCTAGGTCTAGAGTGAGCCTGGTTGATGGTGATGTTCCTACCATCAAGGTTCTACCCATTCTTAGGGATTGGGTTTAGGTTTATATTAGGTTTTATTATTATAGGTTTTATTTTTTTATTATTTTATGTTTAGGTTATTTTAGTTTTATTTAATTTTATTTAGGTTTATTTTAGGTTTATTTTATTTTATTTTACATTTTGCTTTTATTTTATTTAGGATTTTTTATTCTTTTTTTAATCTTTAGGTTTTTATATTTTATTTTAGTAATATTTATTTATTTATTATTTTATTTTTTAGCTTTAGGTTTTATTTTAAGTTTTAGTTTTTTTTTATTTATTTTATTTGGTTTAGGTTTTTTATTTATTTTATTAGTTTAAATTTTAGGTCTGAGTTGGGAGGCTCAGTGGTTGGGTTTAGGTTTAGATTTTGTGGTTTTTAGTGGCCTAGGTTTAGGGAGGTAGTGCTTAGTTTAGGCTCAGTGGTTTTGGGCCCAGGATCAGGGTCCCCTGGGCTCAGAGTCAGCTCAGGGCCTGTGGATTTAAGATCCAGTAGTGGCCTGGGGCCTCAGCTACCAGTTTTGTGGTTTTAGGCTCAGGTCAGTGCGAGTGGCCCAGGTCATTTAGGGTTCATAGTGGGCCTGTGGCTCAGTGGGTTTTAGTATGGTCAGGTAGTGGCCTGTGGTTATGTGAGTTAATAGGCCAGTAGTGTGGTTTATCTCTTTATTTTATTATTTTAAAAAAATAGCAGGTTTAAGTTTAATTAATTTTTATTTATTTTAGTTTATTTTATTTTTATTTTGATTTAGATTTATTTTTATTTAGTTTAATATTTATTTAGTTTAGTTATTTTTGTTTATTTTTTAGGTTTAGGTTTATGTTTATTTTGTTTAGTTTTATTTTATTTATTTTTAGGTAGTTTATTTTATTTTTGGTTAGATTTTATTTTATTATTTAAGTTTAAGTTTATGTTTTTATTTTAGGTTTTTAGTTTATGTTTATTTCAAGTTTATTTATTTAATTGGAGGTTATTTATTTTAGTAGGTTTTATTTATTTTAGTTTATTTTATTTGGTTTAGGTTTATTTATTTATTTAGTTTAGTTTCTTATGATTATGTTATTTATTTTGGTTTATCATTAGGTTTAAGTCATAGTTTATTTATTTTGGTATCTTACCCAGGATCAGTCAGGGAGGATCAAGGGCCCAGTTGTGGCCTTGGGTTAGCTCAGGCCTGTGGCCTGAGTTTAGTTTAGTATTCTGGGGCAGGGCTTTAGGGCTAGGCTCAGGATCTAGGCCTTTTGTGGCTCAGTGACAAGGCCGAGGGCTCAGTCAGGTCCAGTGTGCCTTAGTGTTCAGGCCTTGATCTTTAGTGGCCTCAGTTTGGGCTCAGGGTTTGTGTGGTCCGTGGTGCAGTCAGTCAGAGGCTCAGGGCCTGTGGCCCAGGTTTAGCTCAGTATTTGCTTGGGCAGGGTTTTGTTAAATTACAAAGCAGTTTATTTTATTTTATTTTATTTTTAATTTATTTATTTTATTTTATTTCATTTCAATTTTTATTTAGTATTTTATTTATTTTAGGTTTATTTATTTTAGTTTATTTTTGTGTTAAGATTTAGGTTTATATTTTTCCTAGTTTAGTTTATTGTTTTATTTTAGGTTTTTAGGTATTTTAATTCTATTTTTTAGGTTTTATTTTTTAGTTTAGGTTAAATTTACTTTTAGTTTTGTTTTATTTTATTTAGTTTAAGTTTTATTTATTTTAGTTTAGGTTTAGGTTTATTATATTTTTATTCTAGGTTAGGTTTTTTTCTTAGTTTAAGGTTTAAGTTTTTTATTTTATTTATTTTTAGGTTTAGTGTTTAGGTTTAGGTTTTTTTTTAGTCTTTAATTTATTTTATTTTTTGGTTTATTTTATTTAGGGTTTAAGGTTATGGTTTAGGGTTAGGGTTTAGGGTTTATGGTTTAGGGTTTAGGGTTTTAGGGTTTAGGGTTTTTATGATTTAGGGTTGAGGATTTAGGTTTTAGGTCTAGGGTTCAGGTTTTACTTTTAAAAAAATTTTTTTTTGTAAAATTAGGGAAATTCTATTGCCACAAAGAAAGGGTACAAAGTCCTTAGAGGGGGCAAATTTCTAAGCTAATGCTCAAAGAGCTACAAAAAGCCCCAAGGAGATAATCCCCTTAATACAATAGATAATGAAAGTAAGATAATAAAAAAAGAAACAGATCCATCAAAATAATCCTAATCAAGAACTTCCTCGCTCTTTGAAACCAAAGACAAGAACAAAGTCTCCCAACAGACTAGAGATCCAAGAATAAGCTTGTAAAAGGATGAGTACGATAATGAAATAGTTAATTAAGCATAAAATATAAGAACAAAGAAGTAAAAGATGAAGAAATGGCTCAAGCATATAATCAAGGAGCAAAAGACCATATGTAAGCATCCAAACTTCAAGTAAAGGGTTACAATTACATATATACCACAAATGGAGGAAACATCAAGGCCATCATTGCCATCATACCTCTTGTAGCACCTAGCCAATGATGATCATACAAACTTGAATAAAACTTCAAATAGCAAATATAACCATAAAACACCCAAGAGTCATATATTAAACTCAAAGAAAGTAGATAAGGAGGTAACTATCAAGAAAGCAGAAGAGGGAGCACCACCAAAGCCACCATGCTAACATAATTGCTAGGACAAAACCTCACAATATGGGAAAAAGGACTACACAGAGACCAAACCAAGGCAAAATGAGAACCCTAGTTGATACATGCAAAGAACAGAAACAATACTATCCAGAGGAATATAAGACTAACATCAAGAATGTTAGGAACCAAGGCAACCATCAAAAAAGGAAGGGGAAGAGGTTCAACCACAATTAAAATGAAAATCCCAGTAGAAACTAAGAGAAGAATGGGAAAGAGTAGCTAGTTCCAAGCATAACTTGAAAATCAAAATTATAAAAAGTAAATATTCTTGACCAAACAAGCTAGAGAAAATCTAAGCAAGAATCCACCCCAGTACCAAGACCGCCAAGGATTCAAATCAATAGACTAGAACCATCGTATGAAAGATAGAAAGAGTCATCCAAATACAACTTTGAAAAAATCAAGGAAAGCCATGTATTACCACCAATGCAAATCCAAGGACAAGAGAATCTAGTTTAGCTAGATATAGAAGTCAAAAATAGAAAAAAGAGCCCTTAGGATCACAAATCCCAACAACTAGAGAGACAGTTGCAAACAAGAACCCCAACAAAGTCATCATCAAGTACAAACACATCAACCAGAAGTTTGCAAACCTTCAGCATAAAACTAAAAAAACCTCAAGATTACAAGGCATGCCCAATATTGTAAGATATAAATCCGTAAGCATCCAACCAATAAAAAGAACCACACCAACTAGAAGACAAGTAAAACCCAACAGCCTCCACCTGCTGTAAACACCTCTATAGGTTGGGAGAGAAAATAAACCAAAAAATAAATATAACAGCAAAAATCCAATAAATGGAAAGACAACCCCAACCCATCCAAAGAATGGGAAGAAACCAAACTGGAAAATAAAAGTATGTTTAAGAGAAGGAAAAAATCAAGGCCAAACTAGAAAAGTGAAAACCAGAAATATTCAAAAATAATAACAATGGGAAAGCCAAAGCCCCACAAGAGGAAAAAGGCTAAAAGCTTCTAACATAAGGCAAACTAGTTTTATCAAGATTCACAAGACCTCTTAAAAGGAAAGGGATGTCATCATTAGAAAACATTTGCAAAGAAGAAGACTTGGCCCCCAAATTGGAAAGAAAGTTAGCACAAGAGATGGCTTCCGTATAAATATGAGATTTTTGAAAATTTAGGTTAGGAAGAAGCCTCCTAGTATGATTAAGTAAATAATACAATTCAAGATACCATGAGCATAAGATTTGAGTAAATCTAAAAGAAGGAGAGCATCAACTTCAAACCATAAAACATTGTTGTAAACAAATGGAAATGCCATGATGAAAGCCTTTGAACTCAACAAATAACACATAATAAGGCTCTAAATGGGGCAGTAAAAGTAGAGATAACCTTGACACTATGATCTCTCAAAATCCCACCACAGCCATAATAACCATTAGAAGTCGAGCCATCAGTGTTAACCTTAATGTAGTGAGGTTTAATCTAGTATATAATTTTCTGGGTAGGAGAGACATTACCTGGGAAGGATAATCCCAAAATTCAAGGCCAGACAACCCTTTAAAACTAGAGTGAGTAAGAAGATTAGCTTTGAAAAGAGATAAAATTTTATATTTGGCTCGAAATAATATGATGATAATTCATAGAAATATTACAATGCTTAGCATCATTTCTATCCATCCAAATATACCCAAGAATAGTAATAGCAAAAATAATTTTAATATGGGCCTTAGAAGTATGGGAGAAACATGTTTCAAGAAGTTGCATAATAGAAAATGAACCATTAAAATGGAAAGTATTAAAAATATTATCATACCAATTCCACATTTTAGCAATAGGCCATTCACAAAACATGATCCACACTTTCAATGTGATAAAAACATTGACATTTATAGGGAGATGGAAACCTTTTTTCGTAAGAGTATCAACCATAGGGATATAATGCGTAATGCCAAGTTAAAATTGAGATGAAGTAGAGACACTATATTCTAGATTTTAGTAAAAATCAAGGACTCTTGATATTTAAATATGATGAAATGCCAAACATCCTTAAAAAAAAATCTTAGAAGAAGAATTATTGAAGAGAACTTGGTCGGGTTCATTAGGGAAAGGATAAATTTTAAGGATTTTGCGTACGATCACATTAAGGAAAAGGATATTCAATAGAGCCACATCCCACTTATTATGAGTAATTAACTAATTAATCTTAGCATCGCAGTGGAATGAGTATTGAGTAGGGAATCAATAGAGCCCTACCTCAGCCAATTATCTTGCCAAAAGAAAGAGGAACTAGAATTGACACCCCAAGAAATTAAGTTCTCAGCATTCCATTTGATACTACAAAGTCTTCTCCACATAGGAGAATCCATTTGAAAGCACAAATGAGGGGATGTTTTGACAATATTTAGCATGCATAAACTTTGACCAATAACTATGTTTATTTCTAATATTCCACCAATTTTATAGGAAAAATAGTTAATAGAATCCTCTAAAGTTTTGCAACCCAAACCACCTTCATTAGACCACAATAGTGCCAACTAGCCCAATGTTTTGATAGAAAAGTTAGATCCCTAAATAAATTTATTAAAGAGTCTACTAATCTTTTAATAATAGAATGTAGGAACAATAGTAGACAATACAGAGGCAGAGCAAAGGGTACTTTTGTGATAAGTCTAGCTCCATAGAAAAGTAAATGGAACTCCCAAGAGGAGGTTTTCTTATTTATTTATTTAATAACTTCATCAAATAAAGAAGATCTTTTGTTCCCCTATATGGGAGTCCCTGATACTTGATAGGGAGAATTTGATGAAAAACTTGTAATATTTTTATAGCATTGATCTTAGATAAGGAAATAAAAGAGCTAGTAATAAAACAACTTTATCAAGATTAATATTCAAGCCACTCTCCTTACCAAAAATAGTTAAGAACTTACATAATTTTTAATATAAAGAGTAGAGGCATTGCAAAATATAATGAAATCTTCAACAAACTAATGAGAAATGGGAAACCCACCAATAGTTCTCAGAAGTACATGTTAGCATTCTACTAAACATCTACTAATACATCTAAAATATATTCCATAGTAATGAAAAGGGTAGGAGAGAGAGGTCCCCTTGCCTTTCCATGAGAAGAAGAGAAGAAACCATGCACTTCACCATTGAGGAGAAAAGAAAACCAAGAATTCTCAATCCCATTCTTAACTAAAGCAATAAATTGGTTAGAGAATCCAAATAAAGCCAAAATTTTATATAGGAAATCCCAACCAATATTATCATAAGCTTTGGAAATGTCAAGCTTAAAAAATAGGCTTCCATCGTGAACATTGGCATTTAAGTCATGGATCATCTCTTGGTCTAAAAAAAACATTATTTAAATGGATCTCCTTAACAAAACCGGTTTGATTGGGGAGATAATTATAGAAAGAAAGATAGTCAAGGTTTTAGCCAAAATCTTAGACATAAGTTTATTAAAAAAAGAGTAAAGGCTAATCGCCTAAAATCACTCCAAACTTCAAGATTGTCTTTTAGATTAAAATAATGGAGGTTCTAGCAAAATATTTAGAAGGGTACTACCCTTAATGAAATCAAGGATACTTTAGCTAAGTCCTCTTTAATGATAATCCAACATTTTGGAAAAGAGGGTAGTATAACAATCGATCGCCACGAGTCTTTATTCATACTCTACAAAGTATCGCACTCGCATCTAAGGTAAGGAAGAAAGCATAATGTTATCATCATAAATAAGATTAGGAATAACTTCAGTTCAAGAAATATCATCATAAGCAACATTTTTATTCAGAAGCTCTTTATAAAAAGAAACAATAAAATTAGTAAGCTCCTTTTTATCCGAACTCCAAACTCCATCATTAATTTTCATTTCGTGAATGTAATTTATAGCCTTTTTCTTTTTAACAATGACATGAAAATATTTAGTATTATGATCACCATCAGAGATCAATTTTATAGAAGCTTTTGCGCCAATAGGTCTCCTCCATGTCTTGAAAACATGTTAACCTATCTTTAGCTTGAGCCAACAAATGAATTTTAGAAGGATCATTAACAACAACGTCTTCCAAAACTATAACCTCATTCTCCATATCTTTGATATTGACAAAAATGTTCTTGAAATAATGTTAATTCCACCAAGTAAGGCATTGTTTAAGCCTTCTTAATTTGAACCACAATCTCCTCATCCCAAAAATAGAATCACCAGGATGAAGAGGTTCACCCCAGTTAGTAGTAACAACATCCAAAAATTTATCATCCATGAGCCACATATTTTGGAAGAAAAAAGGGATAGCAGGGAGGACTTACTAGCAATAAAATTCAGTGATAAGCAAGGGAGAATGGAGAAAGGGTTCTTAAGTGCTCCATAGAAGTACTAGGGAGAATATTAATCCACAAATGATTAAAAAGAACCCGATCTAGCTTTTGCCAGAGTCTATAATTATTCCAAGTAAATTGAGACCCACTAAAGCCAATATGAATAAGATGATAATCAAGGACCATGTTATTAAAATCTTCCATAGAAAATACGTTTAGAGCATTACCAATAACCCGTTTAGAGGAAGAAGAGATAGTATTAAAGTCCACACCCACAAACCAAGGAGCATCAATAGAAGAAGAAAAACTCATAAGATCCTTCCAAAGAAGACGTCTACCATTTTTATTACAAAAAGCATAAACAAATGAGCCAAAACAACACCAATTATCATAAGTAATCTTAACATTCACAACTTGGGATAAATCATCCAAAACCTACGTAACATAGGGACTATTCCAAAATCCAAATTTTATTGCTCAAGTTAGCAAAAAAAAAATTAGAAAACCAATCATTCTCGAACAAAAGAAAAGTTATAAGGAAGAATAAAAGGTTCCAAAATAGCCAAAAAGGAAAACTTTATGAGAATGAACTAAATTTCTAATTCTATTTCTAACATAGAGGGTACCAATCCTCTCACATTCCAAATTAAGAAAGAAACCATTTATTTTCGTAAGAGCCTATCAAGTAACAAAGTTAGGAAATTTAGTTTTAGAGTTTTATTTTTCTTTCTAAAACCATTTGTAATTTATTAGTCATATCCACAACATCACCTCCATAGAGATTGTTGTATGTTTGGAATAAGGTTGCACATTTAAACCATCATTGCATGCCACTTCACCTTCTTCCAAATCATTATTATGTTGAAGTATCGATTAGAAATCAGTTCAAAATTAGATGAATGGAGAAGGATTAGAACCATTTAAAGCATAGCCCAATCGTGATTAGAAACTTTATCCTTAGTTTGCTCACCATTCAAGCCCTCATCAAGGATCACATTTTCTTCAATTAGGTGGAAAAGAAGCAGAATGGAATCATTTGAGATAAAATCATCATCCATAAGTTTCAAAACATATTATTGTCCATATTATTACGAATATCAATGGGATTCAAATGTATAGGCCCATTACAAAATAATGCATCCTTATTACCATGACTGACATCCAAAAGCTGATTAGGCTTAAGAACAGCAACATTGTCCAAAGAAGTAGTGGGAGGATCAAGGCAATGACCCTCAGCTTTAGGTAAAGAGTTATCCATTGGAACAACTTTCTGTGGTTTAACCAAGGGTGCCTTAAGATTGATCTGAGTTATTATGAATGGGTTTGGGTTTCTTAAGGTGAGGGTGAACCAAAGCAATTCAAACTCCATGACCATGAATTTTGCAATGGGAACAAAAAATAGAAAATTCTCAAAATCCACTTTTGCAAATATCCATATTTCATCGATCCTAGCCAAATTTCCTTTGGAAATTTTTTAGTTATATCCAACTTGACGGAATCCACCAATGATGGCGGGTATTAGAAGCACACCATATCAACTTGGGAGGATGACCAACAAGACACCCATAAAAAGAAACTCATGATTAATGAAATGGACATGCAAATTGGGAAGAGAGATCCAAACCGTAACAATAAGATATTCCTCCTTAATATTAAAAACCTCCATTTTAACAATTGCATCTGACAATTGAGAAATATATATGAGGATCGAGAGAAAATTTGAGAATAATCTAAGTCATTTGAAAGTTGAATCAAGACATGAAGGGAATCAATCAATTCGACAAAAAAGATACCATAGAGTTTCAACTTATGGAAAAATGATCTAATATTCTCCAAAGTAGGATGATCTATTTTACCCTAAACTTAAAAAATTTTCTTTACGTCATCCTACCCAAAAAATAAACCTAAACACTTGATGTTTGGATGCTTACATATGGTGCTACTCCTTGAGACCATTATATATGAGCCTGAGCCTTTTCTTTATCTTATTTTCTCTACCTACTCTTACTCTTTATGCTTGATTAAGTATTTTATTTTCTGTACTCATCCCTTTAATCATGTTGTAGATTTCTAGTATAGGTTGGGAGACTAATGCTGATTGGATTTCAAAAGAGCAGGGAAGTTTGTCGCTAATTTCATGGGATTTTTTTGGATCTCTATTTCTTTTTTTTTCTAGCTTGCTTTCCTTAACTATTGTATTAGTTTATCTCCAGGGACTCTTTGTAGCTTGAACATTAGCTTAGATTTACCCCCCCCTAAACCTTGTACCTTTCTTTCTAGCAATTTTTACTCTAAACACTCAAACTAACTCTAAATCTATAACTTAAACCTAAACCTAAACCTAAACCTAAACTTAAACTTAAACTCCTAAACTAAACCTAAACTCCTAAACCCTAAACACTAAATCTAAACCTTAAACCTAAACCCTAAACCCTAACCCTAACCTAAACCTTAAACCCTAAATCTAAACCTAAAACTAAAACTTAAACCTAAACTAACTTAAACCTAAACCTAAACAATAAAATAAACCCTAAACACTAAACCTAAACCCTAAAATATTAAACTAAAATATAAACCCTAAAATTTAAGCTAAAACTAAACCTAAACCTAAAATAAACCTAAAATAAATAATATAATCCTAAACAAATAAATAAACTAAACTAAAATAAATAAAACCTAAACCTAAACCTAAACTGTAACTAAATAAAATAAAATTATCTAAAAATAAACCTAAACCTAAACTAAAAAAGAAAACCTAAAAATAAACCTAAAACCTAAACATAAAGAAGTAAAATAAAAACCTAAAACTAAACCTAAAAATAAAAAATAAAACCTAAACCTAAAAAATTACAATAAAAATAAAACTCAACTAAAAAATAAACCTAAACCTAAAACTAAACCTAAAAAATAAACTAAACTAAAAAACTTATACTAAAATAAATAAACTAAATTAAATAAAGATAAGAAATAAATCTAAATAAAAATAAAAAATAAAGTAAACTAAAATAAATAAAAAATAAACTAAATATATTAAATAAACCTAAACTTACCGGTTTATGGAGTTTTTAAAAAAAAGACCTTAAGCCCTAAATCCTAAACCCTAAACTCTAAACCTTAAACCTATAACCCTAAACCCTACTCCTTGAAAACCCCTAAACATGAAACCCTAACCCTGAACCCTAAACCCTAATAGAATAAACCCTAAACCCTAAACCCTAAAAGAATAAACCCTAATACCCTAAACCTAAACCTAAATAAAAAGAAATAAGAAAACCCTAAACACTAAACCCTAAACCTACAACCTACAATCTACAACCCTAAACCCCAAACCCTAAACCCTAAACCCTAAACCCTAAAAACCTAAAAACCTAAACCTAAAGAAAACAAACTTAAAAAAATATAAACCTAAATAAAATAAAATAAAATAAATACCTAAACTAAAATATAAACCTAAACCATAAAATAAAATAAAATAAAATAAATAAAAATAAACTAAAATAAAATAAATAAAAATGTAAACAAAACTAAAAAAATAAAATAAACATAAAAATAAAAAATCTAACAAAATAAAACTAAACTAAATAAAAAAAATAAATAAACCTAAAATAAAATAAAATAAAACTAAATAAAACCTAAACCTAAAAAATAAACCTAAAATAAAACCTAGAAAAAAATAAAAAATAAAACCTAAACCCTAAACTAAAAAAACCTAAACCTAAAAGAAAAATAAAATAAACAAAATAAAATAAACATAAACCCTAAACTAAAATAAATTAAACTAAAATAAATAAAACCTAAACTAAATAAAATAAAATAAACTAAAAATATACCTAAACTTAAACAAAAAAATAATACCTAAAATAAACCTAAAATAAAAACATTAACCTAAACCTAAAAATAAAAAATTAAATATAAACCTAAAAAATTAAATTCAAATAAAACTCAACTAAAATATTAACCTAAACCTATAAAATAAACTAAAATAGAAAACCTAAACTAAAATAAATAAACAAAAATAAATAAAATAAACTAAATAAAAATTAAAAATAAACTTAATTAAATATAAAAATAAAGTAAACAAAAATAAATAAAAAATAAATTAAATATACCAAATAAACCTAAACCAATTTACTTAATTTTAAAAAAAAAAGAACTCAAACCCAAAATCCTAAACCATAATCCCTAAACCTTAAACCCTAAACCTACAACTCGAAGCCCTAAATCGTAAACCTTACACCTTAAAAAACCCTAAATCTTAAACCCTAATCCCTAAAAGCATAAACCCTAAAATCCTAAACCTTAAACCCTAAACCCCAAACCCTAAACCCTAACACTAAATCTTAAACCCTAAACCCTAAACCCTAAACCTAAACCTAAACTTAAAGTAACTAAATAATTTAAAAATAAACTTAAACCCTTAAACCTATTAAACATAAACCTAAACCCTAAGAATGGGCAGGACCTTGAGGGCAAGAACATCACCGTCTACTAGGCTCAATCTAGATCTAGCTATGGAGGCTAAGCATGCTACTATCAAAGGGTGGTGGGGATCTAAAGTTACCGGGTGGATATGGAGGTGGTGGTCGAGCAAGTGGTGGAGGCTGAGGAACAATGGTGGGGATCTAGAGTAGCTGGATATGCTCATTTTTATCTATGTCATCACTTGTGTCTTAGAAAACTTGGTGTGTTACTTGGTTGATGAAATCAAAAAGAAGAAATGTTTAATCTAAATTTGTTATCTATTAAAAAAAACTAAAAACCCTAAACCCTAAATTAAAATTTGAACCATAAACCTAAAACATAAACCCTAAACCCGAAACCCAAAACCCCAAATTCTAAAAATAATAAACCCTAAACCCTAAACCTTAAACCCTAAACCCTAAACCCTAAAACCCTAAACCCTAAACCCTAAACCCTAAAACTTAAATAAACCCTAAACCATAAATCCTAAACCCTAAACCCTAAACCCTAAACTATAAACCCTAAAAATAAAAAATTATAATAAGTTAAAAATAAAATAAAATAAACCCTAACACTGGACCTTATGCCCTAAAACTAACCCTAAACCTTAAACACTAAACATACAAACCTAAACCCTAAACCTTAAAACCTTAAACCCCAAACAAAAAACCCTAAACCCTAAACCCTAAACCTTAACACTAAACCCTAAACCCTAAAACCCTAAACACTAAACCCTAAACCCTAAACCCTAAACCCTAAGAACCTAAAAACCTAAACTTGTAAAATAAAAAAAAAATAAAACTCAAGTAAAAAATAAACCCAAACCTAAAAAATAAACTAAAATAAAACTAAAATAAATAAACCTAAAATAAATAAAATAAACTAAATAAAATAAATAAATAAACCTAATTAAAATATAGAATAAAATAAACTAAAATGAATAAAAATAAATTAAATAAAATATAAAACTAAACTACTAATTTATTTAATTTTAAAAACCCTAAAATATAAAACCTAAACTTAAACCCTAAATCCTAAATCTGAAACCCTAACCCCAAACCATAAAACTAACCCAAAACCCTGAACCCTAAACCTACAACCCTAAACCCTAAAAATCCTAAACCCTAAACCCTAAACTAACCCTAAACTAACCCTAAACAGAACCATAACCCTAAACCTGAAACCCAAAACCAAAAATCATAAAACCTTAAACCCTAAACCCTAAACCGAAAACCTTAAAGCCTAAACACTAAACCTTAAACCTTGAACCCTAAACCTTAACCTTAAACCCTAAACCTTAAAAAACTAAACCCTAAAACCTTAAACCTTAAACCCTAAATAGTAAATAGTAAACACTAAACCCTAAAAACCTAAAGCTAAAGTAAATAAAACATAAAAATAAAATAAATCAAAAAACCTAAACATAACTAAAATAAATAAAACAAAATAAAAGAAAACCTAAACTAAACCTAAAAACCTAAATAAAATAAAATAAAAATAAAAATAAAATAAAATAAATAAAACATAAACTAAACAAAAAATAAAATAAACCTAAGAATAAAAACATAAATAAAATAAAAACTAAATGTAAAATAAAATAAAATTGACTTAAAATAAAATAAAATAAAAAACTAATTAAAACCTAAACCTAAAAAAATAAACCCAAACCTAAATAAAATAAAAAACTAAACCTAAGATAAAAAAATAAAATAAATAAAATAAAATAAACTTAAACCTAAACTAAAATAAACTAAATTTAATTAAATAAAACATAAGCCTAAACCTAAAATAAACAAAACCAAAATTCGAAATTAAATAAAATAAAATAAACTAAAAGTAAACCTAAACCTAAACTAAAAAATAAAACCTAAAAATAAACCTAAATAACAACCTAAAACTTAAACTCTAAACCCTAAAATGTTGAAAACCTGAACCTAAAATATGAATCATACAAACCTAAACCTAAACTAAGATAAACTAAACTTAAATAAATAAACCTAAACCTAAACCTAAAATAATTAAAATAAGATTAATTAAAAATAAACCTAAACCTAAACTAAAAAATAATACCTAAAAATAAACATAAAATAAAAATCTAAAACCTAATCCTAAAAAAAAGAACTTAAACCTAAACTAAAAACAAAAAATAAAACCTAAACCTAAAAAATAAAGTAAAAATAAAATAAACTAAAAAATAAACCTAAACCTAAACCTAAATCTAAAAAATTAATTAAAATAAATAAACATAAAATAAATGAACTAAACTAAATAAAAATAAAATAAAATTAAATAAAAATAAAAATTAAAATAAACTAAAGTAAATAAAAAAACTAAATAAACTTAAACCTATAAGTTTACTTAATTTAAAAAAATAAAAAAATAAAAAAATTCCTAAACCCTAAACCCTAAAACCCTAAACACTAAAGCCTAAGCATAAACACTAAAGCTTAAAACATAAACCCCAGACCTTAAACCCTAAAGCCTAAACCCTAAACCCTAAACACCAAACCCTAAAACCTAAAAATAAAAAAATAAAAAAACCTAAACCTAAACTAAATAAAACCTTAAAATAAAATAAATAAAAAACCTAAACCTAAACATAAACCTTAAGATAAAATAAAATAAAAAATAAAAACTAAACTAAAATAAAATAAATAAAACCTAAACTAAACTATAAGATAAAATATAAATAAAAAAAAAAAAAAAAACTAAATAAAATAAACTAAATGTAAAATAAAATAAAATAAACCTAAAATATAATAAATAAAACCCAAACCTAAAATAAATAAAAATAAATAAAACCCAAATTCTAAACTAAAAATAAAAACTAAACCTAAAATAAAAATAAAATAAACAAAGTAAAATAAACCTAAACCTAAACTAAAATAAACTAAATTAAAATAAATAAAATCTAAACACTAAACTAAATACAATCAAATAAACTAAAAATAAACCTAAACTTAAACTAAAAAATAATACTTAAAAAAAACTTAAAACCTAAACCAAAAATAATAAAAAAAATAAAACTAAACTAAAAAACAAACATAAACCTAAGCCAAACCTTAAAAAATATTCTAAAACAAAAAACCTAAACTAAAATAAATAGAACTAAAATAAATTAACCAAACTAAAGAAAATAAAAACTAAACCTAAATAAAAATAAAAAATAAAATAAACTAAAATAAATAAAAAATAAACTAAATAAACCTAAACCAACTAGTTTACTTAATTTTTTTTTTTAAAAAAAAGCCTAAAACTAAACCCTAAACCCAAAATTCTAAAACCTAAACCATAAAGCCTAAAACTAACACTAAACCCTAAATCCTAAACCACAACCCTAAACCTATAACCGTAAACCCTAAACCCTAAACCCCAAACCCTAAATTAACCCTAAACCTTAAACCTTAAACCTTAAACTCTAAACCCTATCCCTAACCCTAAACCTTAAACTCTAAACCCTAAAACCCTAAACACTAAACCCTAAATAACTCTGAACCCTATAGCCTAAACCCTAAAAACCCTAAATCTTAAAGCCTAAACCCTAAACCCTAAACCCAAAACCCTAAACTAACCCTAAACCTAAGCTAACCCTAAACCCTAAACCCTAAACCCTAAAACCCTAAACCCTAAACCCTAAAGCCTAAACACCAATCCTAAAACCCAAAATACCAAACCTAAACTCTAAAACCCTAAACCCTAAAAACATAAAAACCTAAAAACCTAAACCTAAATTAAATAAAACCTAAAATAAAATAAATAAAAAACTTAAACTTAAATAAAATAAAAACCTAAAGTAAAACCTAAACCTAAACCTAAAAAAAATAAAAAAATTAAACTAAACTAAAATAAAATAAAGAAAACCTAAACTAAAAAAAATAAAAAACCTAAGAATAAAAAACCTTAATAAAATAAAAACTAAATGTAAAATAAAAAAAATAAACTTAAAATAAAATATAATAAAAATTAAATAAAAACCTAAACCTAAAAAATAAACCTAAAAATAAATAAAAAATTAAAACTAAACCCTAAAACTAAAAAAAAACTTAAACCTAAAATAAAAATAAAATAAACAAAATAAAATAAATCTAAACCTAAACTAAAATAAATAAAACCTAAACTTAAACCTAAACCTAAAATAAACTAAACCTAAACTAAATAAAATAAAATAAACTACAAATTAATTTAAACCTAAACTAAAAAAATTAAAACGTAAAAATAAACCAAAATTAAAATCCAAAATCTAAACCTAAAAAAATAAAATAAAACTCTAAACCTAAACCTAAAAAAAAAAAAAAAACCTAAACCTAAAAAATAAAATAAAATAAAACTCAACTAAAAATTAACTTAAACCTAAACCTAAACCTAAAAAAAAATAAAATAAAACCTAAACTAAAATAAATAAATCTAATATAAATAAAAACAAAACTAAATAAAAATAAAAAATAAACCTAAATAAAAATAAAAAATAAAAAAACCTAAAATAAATAAAAAATAAACTAAATAAATCTAAACCTATCAGTTTATTTAATTTTAAAAATAATAAAAAACCCTAAACCCTAAATCTGAAACACTAAACCATAATCCCTGAACCCAAAACTCAAAAATTAACCCTAAACCCTAAACCCTAATCCTACAGCCCTAAATTTGAAACCCTAAAAAATTTAAAACCCAAAATCCTAATCCTAAACCATAAACCCTAAAAGCATAAACCCGAAAACCCTAAACCTAAAATACTAAACCTTAAACCCTAGACCCTAAACCCTAAACCCAAAACCCAAAACCCTAAACCTAAAACTCAAAACCCTAAACCTTAAACCCCAAACCCTAAATCTAAACCTAAAGTAACTAAATAAATTAAAAAATAAACCTAAACCCTAAATCCTAATAAACCTAAACCTAAATCTAAACCCTAAGAATGGGAAGAACCTTGACGGTAGAACAACACCACAACCAAGCTGCCTAGAAGGTGGAGGGAACAGGTGGCGCTATGAAAGTGGTGGTGGGGAATTAGAGATGTGGTGGATATAAAGGTGGTAGTATGAGCAAGTGGTTATAGAGGAGGAGAACGAGGTTACAACTGTGGTGGTGGCGAGGGAGAAATCGGATATGATGGATCCCATTAAAAAGGTCGGGTGGTTCTCATGAGAACTGAGAAACTAAAAAATGGCCAATCTGACCATCGCTTATGGAACTATGTCATTATAAGAGATGGTTCTAGTTATCTAGGTTTATTATTTGCTATATGTTGCTCATTTTTTATCTATGTCCCGCTTATCTTAAAAACTTAGTGTTACTTGGTTGATGAAATCAAAAGAAGAAATGTTGAATCTTAATTTATTCTCTATTAAAACCAAAACCTAAACCCCAAACTAAAACTTGAACCAGACCTAAACCTAAACTCTAAACCTTAAAACCTAAAACCCTAAACTAAACCTAAAAACCCTAAACCCCAAAACCCAAACACTAAACCTAAAACCCTAAACCCCAAACACTAAAACCTAACTAAACCCAAACCCCAAAACCTAAACCCTAAACCTCAACTAACCTAAACCCTAAACCCTAACATCTAAAATGCTAAAACCTAAACCCAAACTAAATAAAATAAAATAAATAAAACTTAAACTAAAATAAAATAATAAAATAAATAAAATAAAATAAACTAAACTAAAACCTAAACTTTAACCTAAAAAATAAATAAAAAATAAAATAAACTAAATAAATAAAAATTTAAGCTAAATTAAAAAATAAAAAACCTAAATAAATTAAAAACTAAACCTAAAATAAAATAAAATAAAATAAAAACTAAATAAAAATATAAACCTAAAAGTAAACCTAAAAATAAAACATAAAAATAAATAAAAAATAAAACCTAAACCCTAAACTAAAAAAAAAACTTAAACCTAAACTAAAATAAACTAAGCTAAAACAAATAAAAACTAAACCTAAACCTAAACCCTAAAAACCTAAAAACCTAAACCTAATGTAAATAAAACTTAAAAAGTAAAATAAATAAATAAACCTAAACCTAAATAAAATAAAATAAAAAAGAAAAACTAAACTAAAACATAAACCTAAACCTAAAAATAAAAAAATAAAATGAAAATAAACTAAATTAAAATAAATAAAAACTAAACTAAACTAAAAAAATAAAATAAACCTAAGAATGAAAAACTTAAATAAAATAAGAACTAAATGTAAAATAAAAATAAAATAAACCTAAAATAAAATAAAATAAAAGGTAAATAAAAATATAAATGTAAAAAATAAACCTAAAAGTAAAACTTAGAAATAAATAAAATATAAAACCCAAACCCTAAACTAGAAATAAATACTAAACCTAATATAAAATAAAATAAACAAAAAAAATAAACCAAAACCTAAACTAAAGTAAACAAAACTAAAATAAATAAAACCTAAACTTAATCCTAAAATAAACTAAACCTAAACCTAAACATAAACCTAAAGTAAATAAAATAAAATAAACTAAAAATAAACCTAAACCTAAACTAAAAATAAAACCTAAAAATAAGCCAAAAAATGAAAATAAAACCTAAACCTAAAAAAAATAAAATAAAATAAAACCTAAACCTAAACCTAAAATAAAAAAAAATAAAACCTAATCCTAAAAAAAATTAAATAAAATTAAACTCAACTAAAAAAACTACACCTAAACCTAAACCTAAAATAAACTAAAAAACCTAAACTAAAATAAGTAAACCTAAAATAAATAAACTAATTAAAAAAAATAAACCTAAATAAAAAATAAAATAAAATAAAAAAAACAAATAAAAAAATAAACTAAATAAACCAAAACCTACTAGTTTATTTAGTTTAAAAAAAAACCTAAACCCTCAACCTAAAACTATAAGCCCTAAGCGTTAAACTCTAAACCCTAAAAGCATAAACCCTAAAACCATAAACCCTAAACACTAACCCTAAGCCATAAACCCTAAATGAGTCACTATCACCCAAGAGGGAGGGTGAATGATTTTAAAATTTTAAAAGTTAAACCTTAAATTTTATGTTTTAGTAGAAAATTAATTGATTTTATAATGATAAGATACAATTCTTAATGCAGAAAAAAATAAAAATATAGTAAAGTAAAGAGAGATAATAGTATAAATATGTGGTTCAACCAAACTCAAACCGCCACGCCCACAGCCTACCACCCTAGGAATCCACTAAATGTAAAAAATATAAATAGTACTCCTATAACTGATTACAACCCCTACAATAATATGTACTCCTAAAAGAGTACAACCCCAATATAAATTTTATAGCAAAAGAAAAATATAAAATAATAAATTTTGATAAAATAAATCTCCAAATATACCAAGCTATCCAATTCAAAAGTGATCTCACAACTTATAAATGATCACTTTATAACTTAAAATTTTGGCAAGATAAAATGCTCACTTAATATTGATAAGAAATAATAAAATAAATATCTTAAAGTGATCTTACTAAGATGTTTATGTTATTACAATTTGTAGACTAATATAAAAATGATTTCAAAATAAATTCACAATATTCTTTGCACAATAAAATAAATTTTAGTAAGGAATAATTTTTTATTTTAAAAAAAGATGCTTTCAATTAATGCAAATGATCACAAAATACTTAAATAAAATTAGTATATGATAGATCTAAGTAGTAAGCTTTAATTAAAAAGAGAGATCTAGCAAATATGAAAATTTAAAATGCTTAAAATATACTTCTAAAATAGATCTAAGAATAAATGATCTTTCAAATAAGACTAATGAAGAAATATTTCAAGAAACCAAAAGAAATTTGTAAGAAGATAAAAATTTCAACAAGTTGAAATAAATCCTACAAACTATCACAAGAGTTTTTCACAAAAAAAATGATTGAAGAAACTTTGATGTGAAAAACTTAGACTTTGATGTCCAAAGACAAATCCACCAAAAATATAAATTGGAAAGAATAAATAGATGGTGAAAATAGTATGAACAACTAAAAATGGATTAAGATCAAGAAAACGAACTCAAGTAATTTGAGAAAGCTCATTTAGTTGAATATGTTGAAGCTTCCAAACCAAGGATTTGATCTTGCAATATTTGGAGAACACTTGGAAGGAAAATCTAGGAAATTTTCTCTTAGATTTTTTGGAGGGATTTTGAATTTGAATGAGGAATGCTTTCATGAAGAGAATGAGGGCTATTTATAAGCAAGAAGGTCATTTTGAATTATTTCAAAAAATATATTATTCTAACATCATTTTATCATATAATAATTTAATATTTAAAAAAAATATAATTTATATTAAATAAATATTAAATTCAAACTGCCAAAATTTAGCTATTCACATGGGCAAGTCAAAAATAATAAAATATGGCTCTTAATATATTCAAAGCATGTATCATGCATTCATTGTTAAAATTTACTAATGTTTGAAAAGTCATAACAAATTCAATTTTAATCAAATGCGGGTCATGTAACCTATCCAATTAAACAAAAAAAACCAAGGAATCAGTTGGAGATAAAATCGATATAAATTCCTTGATTATAAAATGACTTTGGCTAAAATACAAAATTATACATATTTTGTTAATTTTGAAATATGATATTTAAATATTATGATATAATTTATATAATCATACATATGTTAGTTTTCATATAACCTTAAAATTAAATTAAATATTTAATTATATTAAGTATATAAAATTACACTTAATAGTCATAATTTATTATCATTTATTTATTTGACAATTCAAATTCTATGTATGAAACATATAATTGATTGTTAATTAGATATAGATTTATATAAATTAACCTCATTATCATTATTTCAAATAAAGAAAAATAATATGTTAAGTTGTAAGCAAATTGATTCATGCCAATGAACTCATATGAATTTCTAAGATAGTTATAATTGCATATAAGCTAAAATATTGTATCTTGAGCTTCACATTATCCATTTTGATCAATCTTTCATTCTTCTATTCTTGCAATTTCCTCAAACATATTGTGAGATGTATTGGATATGTAATTAGCAATTAATTTATCTAAAATGCATAAAACATATATTAGAACATCCAAGCATTCATTTATTATCATCTAAATTGATTGGATTGAACATGAGGCTCATTAAGCCAACAATCTCCCTTTTGATGATGATAAACTAATGTTGGTATTGATTTTGATGAAGGTTGACCTTTCATCATAGTTTTGAAAAAAAAATTTCTCTTCTTAAAAAATTTATGCACAAGAGATGAATAATGTTGCTCTAAATGTATGCATGAAATAAACTTAATACTAAGCAACATTTTACTCTTCTCCCCTTTGACAATATAAAAAAAGTGAGAACAAACTACATATAGTTTTAAATATTAAGATCTAACATTCCAAGCATTCGTCTACATAAATGTTCTTCTGGTAATGGTTTTGTAAAAATATCTACAATTTGTAAATTGGTACTAATGAAATTAATATTAACATTACCTTTCAAAACATGATCCCTAATAAAATGATGTCTAATTTCTATATGCTTGGTTTGTGAGTGCTGGATAGGATTTTTGGTTAAACTAATAATACTAGTATTGTCACACTATACTAGAATGTGATCTTACTTAATACCAAAATCTTTTAATTATTTCTTTAACCAAAGGACTGCAACACAACTACTTATGTACTCATCCTGTAGTGGATAAAGCTACAAAATTTTGTTTCCTAGATGACCAAGACAAGTGATGATCCTAAAATTGACATGTGCGATGTGCTTTTTCTATCTACTTTTCATCTAGTAAAATTAGTATCAGAATAAGCAACCAAATCAAATGATAAAGAATTTTAGGATACCATAAACCTAACTTAGTAGTGTCTATCAAATACCAAAGGTATAAAAGTGAGATTCTTTGGGTTGACTATTAAATGAGATTCTTTGGGTTGGTCCGAAAATGAGCACACAAATAAAACAACAAATATAATATCGCCTACTAGTAGCAAGGTATAAAAGTGAACCTATCATACTCTATAAAGTTTTGATCAGATATTCTAATTCATCTAAATCCAATTTTGTAGATGGGCTCATAGAGTTTTACTAGATTTAAATCTTTTCATGTCAAACCTCAAGCAATTCATTTGTGTACTTGGTTTGATAGATGAATGTGCCATTTTCTTGCTTCACTTGAAGACCTAAGAAAAAATAAGTTCTCCCATCATAGATTCATTTCAAACTCTTTAGACATCAAAGATGAGAACTCATGGCATAAAGATTCATTTGTACTTCCAAATAATATATCATCTACATACACTTGTACCATAATCAAATCATCATCTATGCTCTTAAGGAATAAGGTATCTACTCTTTTCTAAATCCATGATCTTAAAAAAAGTTACTTAACCTATCATACCAAGCACAGGAGCCTATTTAAACCATATAAGGCTTTCTTTAATTTATACACATGATTTGGATAATCAAGGCTCTCAAATCCAGGTGGTTGCTCAACAAATACATCTTGGTCAATAAATCCCAAAAAAAAAAAAAATGCACCCTTGACATCCATTAGAAAAAGTTTAAAATCCCTAAAATAATCATAAGCAAGGAGTAACCTAATAGCTTCTAGTCTTGTTACAGGTGCAAAAGATTCTTCAAAATCTATACCTTCAACTTGTGTGTACCCTTGTGCAACTAACCTAGCTTTATTTCTAATAATACAACCTTAATCATCTAGCTTATTCCTAAAGACCCATTTTGTTCCAATGATATTTTGATCTTGCGTCTTGGGACTAATTCTCAAACATCATTTCTTACAAATTGATTCAACTCCTCTTCCATAGCAATAATCCAAAAAATATCTTTTAATGCTTCTTCTAAATTTTTAGGTTCAACCTCGATAAAAATGCTGAATGATCTACAACCTTTCTACTATGTCTTCTAGTCATAACTCCTTTTGAAGGATCTCCTATAATTAGTTCCTTTGGATGATTTTTATTATATTTCCATTCTTTAGGCAATGAATCATCCACATTATCTTCTAAAGATATTTTCTTAAGATTATCAATCTCTTCATCAATCACTTCATTTCTAATGGGATCAATTAAATTTTCATCAAAAAATAATATGTATTGATTCTTCTACAATCATTTTTTCTCTTATTGAAAACTCTATAAGCTCTACTAGAAAGAGAGTATCCTAAGAAAATACCATCATTTGATTTGCAATCAAACTTACCTAGATGCTTTTTTCCATTATTCAAAATAAAGCATTTACATCCAAATACATGAAAGTGTTCAATCTTAGGCTTCTTTCCAAAAAATAATTCATAGGGTGTCTTCTTCAAAATTGGTCTAACATAGATCCTATTCATCATATAACATGCAATATTTACTACTTTTGCCCAAAAATATTTTGGCAATTTATACTCATCAAGCATAGATCTACTTAATTCAATTAATATTCTATTTTTTCTTTCTACTACTCCATTTTATTGGGGAGTTCTAGGTATAGAAAAATTATGTCTAATCCCATGTTCATCACAATAATCCTCAAATAATTTATTTTCAAATTCCCCACCATGATCAGTTTGAACCCTATTAATCAAAAGGCCTTGTTCTCTTTGAATATATTTAGAAAACTTTCTAAACTAACCAAAAATATCATCCTTGTAAGTTACAAACAAAACTCAAGTATATTTAGAGAAATCATCAACAATCACAACATCATAATGTTTACCACCTAAGCTAGTGGTGCTAATTGGACCAAACAAGTCCATGTGCAATAATTCTAGAGGTCTAGAAGTAGAAACAATATTTTTACTTTTAAATAAGCTTCTAGAATGCTTACCATGAATACATGCAACACAAACATAGTTTGAATGAAAATTTAATTTAGGCAATCTAACTACTAAATCAAGTTTAGCATTTTTATTGAGTGTGTGCATGTTAATATGACATAACCATATATCATCATGAGTGCTTTTAAAATAAAGTAAATTCAAATTAACATCATGAAAGCTATCTAAATTAATGACTTAAATATTTTTATGTATTTTTCCTACTAAGAAAACATTTTCATTATTTTTTATAATACAATATGATGTATGAAATACTACATTCAAACCTTTATCACATAATTGACTAATAGAAATTAAATTATGTTTTAATCCTTCTTCTAGAAAAACTTTATCTAAAGTGATAGAATTCTTACTAATAGAACCAATGCCAATGATCTTTCCCTTTGCATTATCTCCATATGTAACAAATCCTCCATCACTTGATTCTAAAGTTGTGAATTTATCTTTATCTCCGTCATATGTCTTGAACATCCACTATCCAAGTACCACATGCCTTCTTTTGATTTTGCTTTGAAGGCATTCCTACAAAGAAAATCACATGTTAACTTTTGGAACCCAAACATGTTTGGGTCCACATTCAAAGCAAGATATCTAGCATGTCTGGTTTGTGTAGTGCTTGTACCTTTTGGTACCCAAACATAAGATGATTTCTTAGTGTTTTGTAATTTGTGCATAATAATCAAATGAAATATGCCCTTTTCTATCATAATAGTTGCACCAAACATTAGTGTTTGCATATGGTAAACAAACGATAATTATAAGGTATATGAGTGGGATGTATGATGCAAATAATTTTATTAAATGTTTTACTTGATGAAGCATTATAATGAACTTGTGATTTCAAACATAATTCTAATCTTGCTTTTAACAAGATATTCTCTCTTTCAAGTTTACATACATAGGAACAATTTAATAAAGAATTAGTTTTACTTTTAAATTATCACATTTATTTTTAAATCACAAAAATTCATATCTAAATTTTATGTTATTTTTCTATGGTTTTGTATTTTCTTTTAATTTTTATATTCAATAACTAAATCATTAAAAGCATCTAATTCATCATAAGATATATCATTACATATCTCTTGAGAATCTAAGTCAGATTCTCCATTTGCCATAAGACATATGTTGACCTCTTCATCAAATGAGCAAGTACTTGATTTATTTGAATCTAGGTTGGCCCATAAAGCCTTCTTTTTCTTTTTATGGTACTTTTTCTCCTTCATATTTTTTTCTTATTTCCACATCAATCTCTTTCTTCTTTGATTCAACAAGTTCAGACAATCACCTCTTTTGTGTCCAGGCTTGTTTTGTAAAATGTTCCCTTCACTATAGGAAATTTCTTAGTTTGAAATTTATAGTTTTAGATTTTTGTTCCTTTGATTCTTCTTCCTTACAAGTTCCCAAGCCTTTTGGATAGCATGACCACCTCATCACTATCACCATCTAAGCTTGAGGTGTTATGCTCATCACTATCATCAACTTGTAATGCAATTTTTCCTTTCTCCTTCTCCCTTTTGAGTTATCCATCTTATCCCTTTGAGCAATAACTTTGTTCATGTGCTATCAAAGAACCAAAAGCGATCAAGTGGATAAGTAGATAAATCCTTAGCTTCACTAATAGCTGTTACTTTAGCTTCCCATTCTTTTGGAAGACATCTAAGAATCTTATAGACTAAGTCTTGATTCCTATATGTTTTCCAAGAGAATGCAATGTGATTATTTTCATGAATCTAGTATACATATCAAAATAGATTAAGGAGACATATGAAATAACTCATATTCATGAACAAGTCTATTTATGTGAGCATCTCTAACTTCACTAGTTCCTTCATAAGTTATAATGAGTTTATCCCATATTTCTTTTGTACTTAACATAGAAATTTTCATGTAATCATCAGTAATAAAGCACAATGTAAAGTATTACAAGCCTAGAAATTAATTCATCAGTTCTCTTTTCATATCCATTCCTCAAAGGTTTTCTACTTTAATGCCATTTACTTCTACTGGGTGTATGATATTGATGTGTCAACATGTACCACATGTGCATCTTGACCTCTTAAAATGTACTAATTCTATTTTTCCAATAATCAAATGGTACACTATCTAAAAGTGGAAGTCTATGAGTGGATTGTCCCTCTGTGAACCCTTTGAAACCTTGTACCATAGTGAAAGATCTACTTTGGATGTTAAGCCAATAAAAGCTATAGCACCAGAGAAGGGGGGGGGTGGTGAATTGGGTGATATTAAAAATTTTAAAAGTTAAAACTTAAATTTTAAGTTTTAGTAGAAAATTAATTTTAGATTTTATAATGACAAGATACAATTCTTAATGCAAAAATAAAAGTACAGTAAAGTAAAGAGATAATAGGTACACAATTTTTACGTGGTTTAGCCAAACCCCAAAATCTACCAACGTCCACACCTAGCCACCCCTGACTAAGAATCCACTAAATGAAAAATAGCTTACAAGTAGTACTCTCTCTATGGTGAGTACAACCTACAATAATATGTACTCTCTACAAAGGAGTACAACCCCAATATAAATTTTACACAAAAGAAAAATACAAAATAATAAATTTTGATAAAATAAATCTCTCACAAATATACCAAACTATCAATTCAAAAGTGATCTCTACTTATAAATGATCACTTTACAATTTAAAATTTTGGCAAGATAAAATGCTCACTTAATATTGATAAGAAATAATAAAATAAATATCTTAAAGTGATCTTACTAAGATGTTTATGTTATTACAATTGTAGACTAATATAAAAATGATTTCAAAATAAATTCACAATATTCTTTTTGCACAATAAAATAAATTTCAAGGAATAATTTATTTTATTTTAACCAAAAGATGCTTTCAATTAATGCAAATGATCACAAAATACTTAAATAAAAATTATATGATAGATCTAAGTAGGCTAGTAAGCTTTTAATTAAAAGAGATCTAGCAAATATGAAAATAATTTCAGCACAATAATTTAATTTAAAATGCTTAAAATATACTTCTTAAATAGATCTAAGAATAAATGATCTTTCAAATAAGACTAATGAAGAAATATTTCAAGAAACCAAAAGAAATTTGTAGGAAGATAAAAATTTCAACAAGTTGAAAAAAAATCCTACAAACTATCACAAGAGTTTTTCACAAAAAATGATTGAAGAAACTTTGAGGTGAAAAACTTTGACTTTGATGTCGAAAGACTAATCCACCGAAAAATATAAGTTGGAAAGAATAAATAGATGGTGAAAATAGTATGAACAACTAAAAATAGATTAAGATCAAGAAAACAAACTCAAGTAATTTGAGAAAGCTCACTTAGTTGAATATGTTGAAGCTTCCAAACCAAGGATTTGATCTTGCAATATTTGGAGAACACTTGGAGGAAAATCTAGGAAATTTTCTCTTAGATTTGCTGGAGGGATTTTGAATTTGAATGAGGAATGCTTTCATGAAGAGAATGAGGGCTATTTATAAGAAGGTCATTTTGAATTATTTCAAAAAAATATATTATTCTAACATCATTTTATCATATAATAATTTAATATTTTAATAAAATATAATTTATATTAAATAAATGTTAAACTCAACAAGCCAAAATTTATTCACATGGGCAAGTCAAAAATAATCAAATATGGCTCTTAATATATTTAAAGCATGTAGCATGCGTCATTAATTAAAATTAATAATGTTTGAAAAGTCATAATAAATTCAATTTTAGTCAAAGCGTGGGTCATGTAACCTATCAATTAAAGGAAAAAAAATCCAAGGAATCCATTGGAGATGAAAAATATAAATTCCTTGATTATAAAATGACTTTGGCTAAAATACTACATTCAACATATTTTTTGTTAATTTTGAAATATGACATTTAAATATTATGATATAATTTATATATAATCATACATATGTTAGTTATCATATAACCTTAAAATTAAATTAAAATATTTAATTATATTAAGTATATAAACTAATTATAGTTAATCATAATTTATTATCATTTCTTATTTTGATAATTCAAATGCTATATGTATGAAACATATAATTGAATGTTAATTAGATAGAGATTTATATAAATTAACCTAATTATCATTATTTCATAAGTTAAGTTGTGAGCAAATTGATTCATGCCAATGAACTCATATGAATTTCTAAGATAGTTATAAATGCATATAACCTAAAATATTGTATCTTTAGCTTCACATTATCCATTTTGATCTTTCATTCTTCTATTCTTGCAACTTCCTCAAACATATTATGAATGTATTGGATATGA
>JAKCPB010001625.1:0-57247 GCA_021442155.1 Cymbidium sinense | reverse complement strand
TAGATTTTTTTAGGTTTTAGAGGTTTAAGGTTTATGGTTTTAGGGTTTGATTTGAGTTTAAAGTTTAGGGTTTAGGTTTGGGGTTTTAGGTTTAGGGTTTAGGTTTTTTTTTAGGTTTTAGGGTTTAGGTTATGCGTTTAGGGTTTAGGGTTTAGGGCTATTTTTAAAATATTAATTTTTTATATTTTTATTTAAGTTTATTTCTTATTTTTATTTATTTTTGTTTCTTTATTTTATGTTTATTTATTTTAGTTTTGGTTTTTAATTTAACTTTTAAGTTTAGGTTTTCCATTTTTTTAGGCTTATTTTTATGTTTTATTTTTTAGTTTAGGTTTATGATTATTTTTAGTTTATTTTATTTTATTTAGTTTAGGGTTTATGTTTAGGTTTTAGTTATTTTAGTTTAGGTTTATTTTATTTTGTTTATTTTTGGGTTTAGGTTTTTTATTTTTAGCTTAGGGTTTAGGCTTTTTATTTATTTATTTTTTGGTTTAGGTTTTAATTTTATTTTATTTTTGGTTTATTTTATTTTTATTTTACGTTTAGGTTTTATTTTATTTAGGTTTTATATTTCTTAGGTGTATTTTAGGTTTTATTTATTTTCTTTTAGTTTAGTTTTATTTTTCATTTTATTTTATTTTAGGTTTAGGTTTAGGTTTAGGTATAGGTATAGGTTTTAGTTTATGTTTTTATTTTATTTTATTTATTTTTTTATATATTTTATTTTAGGATTTATTTATTTTAGGTTTAGGTTTTAAGGTTTTTAAGATTTAGGGTTTACGGTTAGAGTTTAAGGTTAAGGGATTGTGGTTTAGGTTTTATGGTTTAGGGTTGTAAGTTATAGGGCTAAGGGTTTAGGGTTTAGGGTCTTAGGATTTAGGGTTTAAGCTTTAGGGTTTAGGGTTTAGAATTTTAGGGTTTAGCATTGTAAGTTTAGGGTTGTAGGTTTAGGGTTTAGGGTTTAGGGTTTATGGTTTAGGGTTTAGGGTTTAGGGTTTAGATTTAGGTTTTTATTTTTTAACTTTTTTAATATTTAATTTTTTTTAAAATTAAGTAAACTCGTAGGTTTATGTTTATTTAGTTTATTTTTTATTTTACTTTATTTTATTTTAGGTTTATTTTTTTATTTTTTAGGTTTAGGTTCTATTTTTTATTTATAGGTATAGGTATAGGTTTGTATTTTATTTTTTTAGGTTTAGGTTTTAGGTTTTTATTTTTGGTTTATTTTTAGGTTTTATTTTTTTAGTTTTGATTTAGGTTTATTTTTAGTTTATTTTATCTTATTTAGTTTAGGTTTAGGTTTTGTTTATTTTAGGATTAGGTTAAAGTTTTATTTATTTTAGTTTAGGTTTAGGTTTTTTTTAGTTTAAGGTTTTTTTACTTTAAGTTTTATTTATTAAGTTTATGTTTTTATTTACTTTTTATTTTATTTTATTTTAGGTTTTTTTATTTTTATTGTAAGTTTAGTTTTTATTTTATTTAGGTTTTTTATTCTTAGGTTTATTTTATTTTCAAGTTTAGATTAGGTTTTTATTAATTTTATTTTAGTTTATTTTTATTAGTTTATTTTATTTTATTTTTAGGTTTAGGTTTAAGTTGTAGTTTAGGTTTTTATTTTATTTTATTATTTTATTTTATCTAGGTTTAGGTGTTTTGATATTTATTTTGTTTTTAGGTTTTACTTAGTTTAAGTTTAAGTTTTTAGGTTTTATGGTTTAGGGTTTAGGGTTTAGGGATTAGGGTATAATGTTTAGGGTTTTAGGGTTTAGGGTTTAAGGTTAGGGTTATGGTTAGGGTTTAGGGTTTAGTGTTTAGGATTTAGGATTTAGGATTTAGGGTTTAGTGTTTAGTAGGTTTAAATTTGAGGTTTAGGTTTAGTTAGTTTAGGTTTATAGTTTAGGATTAAGTTCAACTTTAGTTTAGGGTTTTAGGTTTAGGGTTTAATTTAGGTTTAGGTTAGGTTTAGGGGGGTTTATTTAGGTGTATAGTTTTATTATTTAGTTTAGGTTTGTTTAGGTTTAAGGTTTAGGTTTAAGGTTTAAGGTTTAGGGTTGATTTATGTTTAAGGTTAGGGTTAGGGTTTAGGTTTAGGATTTAGTGTTTAGGGTTTTGGGTTTAGGGGTTTTTTTTAGGAAATTAGGGAAATTTTATTTCCACAAAGAAAAAAATTACAAAGTCATAGAGCAAATATCTAAGCTAATTCTCAAAAGCTACAAAAGGTCCTAAGGAGATAAGCCCCGAATAAATAAAGAAAGGAAGCTAATAAAAAAATAGAGATCCACAAAAATAATCCTTGAAATCAAAAACTTCTCTGCTCCTTATGACAAAATCAATCAGACAAAAGTCTAACTTGCGAGATCTACAACAAGCTTGAAAGGGATTAGTAGATAATGAAATAGTTAATTAATCATAAAATATAAAGCGGATAGAAGTAAAAGATGAAGAAAAGGCTCAGCTCGATAGTCATCTTAAGGAGCACCATATGCAAGCATCGGACTTCAAGTGAAGGGTTACAAATACATATAGCACTACCAACCAAAGGAGTGGTAAGCATCATGGCCATCATTGTTAGCATACCTCTTGTAGTACCTTATCCAATGATGATCATTGCATAAACCTACATAAAACTTCAAACAATAGATGTAGCCATAAGAAATCAAGCAGTCAGATATATTAAACTCGATTAAGCAGATAAGGAGGTAACCCATCGGAAAGGCATATACCATAGGGGAGCATAAGCCACCAGAATTTCTAACACAATTGTTTGAGCAAACCTCATAATAAGGGAAATAGGACTAAGCAAAGACCAAACAAACAAAAAGGAGGACCATAATTGGTAGGTCCTTCATTAAAAAAACATGCCAAGATCCATAAGCGATAATAATATCAGTTAACTATAAGACTAACATCAAGGATGATAGAAGCAAGGCAACCAACAAAATAAGAAAGGGTAGAGGTTCAACCACAATCCAAAAATGAAAATCCCAGCAGGTAGACATTAGAAGAGAAGAAAGGAAAAGTAAACAATCAAATCCATACATAGACTTGACAAGATCAAAAAAATTATAACAAAGTAAATACTTTTAAACTCGACCTAGAGCACCCAATCAAGCAAAGCAGGCACCAAGATTCAGATTATTAGAACCATGAAAGATGAAAAAAAGAGTCATCCATTTAGAAATATTGAAAAATCCCAAGAAAAAGCCATAGGCAATGACCAATACCAATCCAAAGACATGAGAATCTAGTTAAAACAACTCGATACACAAAATAGAAAAGGTAAAACCCTATGTGAAATAATACAACGACCAAAGCCGCAACAAGAATCCCAAACAACATTAGCCAAATCCAAAAAAACATCCAACCAGTAGTTAACCACCTTCCAGTTCAGAATACCAATTAAAAATATAGCATTGGTATTACAGGAGGCACAACAAATATTTAGACAATATAGCAAACATGAAATAGCCAACCCTAAACAAAGGAGACAACATCAGGAAAATAGCTCTCCATGCTATAACCAAGAACAAAGAGCCCTTAAGGTCACATAACTCCTTCTATCTTTGCGGGAGCAAAACAACAACAACCTACATCAGCGACCACCTTCAGAGTAAACCCCAACCAAGAGGGACACACCCCAAATAGCACCAGTAAAATCCTTAAGGATAGGAACAAGTGGGAAGGATGAGATCTAAGAGAGAAAGGACAACCAAAAACAACTGGAAAAACCATCCTAGTCGACAAACAAAGGAGGCAGAGCATCCAACCATGGCAAGAAGGTCCAAAAACAACATGAGAAACACCTAGAAAGGAAAAAAACAACCATGCAACAATAGCAAATTGAATATATAGAGCAAAAGAAGGTTGTAGAGATCCAACCAAAAGAGAACCACACCAATCAGAAACAAATGGGACCAAACAACCTCCATCTATAGGAAACACCTCTAGGGATGGAGAAAGAAAACCAAAAAAATAAAATACAAAAAATTCAAAGAATGGAAGGAAGGATAGCAACCCATCAAAGAATGGGAAGAAACCAAATAGGAAAATAAAAGTAGGTTTAGGAGAAGAAATAAATAAAGACAAATCCAGCATAAGAGAAAACCAAAAATATTCAAAACCAAAAATATTCAAAACCAAAAATAAGGGGAAAGCCAAATCCCCACAGGAGGAGAAAATATTAAAAGCTTTTAACATAAGGCAAACCAGTTTTATCTAGATTCGCAAGACTCTTTAAAAGGAAAGAGATGTAATCATTAGAAAACATTTGCATAGAAGAAGAATTGGCTCCCAAATTGGCAAGAAAGTCAACACAAGAATTGGCTTCCCTATAAATATGTGAAATTTGAAAATCTAGGTTAACAAGAAGCCTCATAGTATGCTTAAGTAAATAAAACACTTCAGCATTACCATGAGCATCAGAATTCATTAAATCTAGAAGAAGGAGAGCTTCAAACTAGATCTTATGAAAACCTTGTCATAAGAAAATTGAAATTCCATGATGAAAACCTTTTAGCTAGAAATAATAACCCGAATAAGGCTATAAAGGGCAGTAGAGATAACCTTTATGATCTCTCAAAATCCCACCACGCCATAATAGCCATTAGAGCCATCATTGTTAACCTTAATGAAGTGATAATTAGGTTTAATCTTGCATATAATTTTTTTGGGTAGGAGACATTACGGAGGAAGGTTAATCCCAAAATGGAAGGCCATTGACTTGCACCCTTTAAAACTAGAGTAAGTAAGAAGATTAGCTTTGAAAAGACATAATTTTATATTAGGCTCTAGCAATAATACGATGATAGTTCATAGGAATATTACATTGCTTAGCATCATTTTTCTCCATCCAAATATACCAAATAATAGTAGTAGCTAAAACAATTTTAACATCACCCTTAGAAGTATGAGAGAAATAAGCTTCAAGAAGTTGCATAATAGAAAATGAACCATTAAAATGGAAAATATTAAAAATTTTATCATAATAATTCCACACTTTAGTAGTAATAGGGCCATTCACAAAACATGATCCACAATTTCAATGTGATAGCAATAGTAGCATTTAGAGATGGAAGCCTTTTTTTCAAAGAGTAGCATCCACAGGGATATAATGCTTGAGAATGCATGTTAAAACCAAAATGAAGTAGAACACAAATATTCTAGATTTTAGTAAAACCAATGACTCATGATATTTAAATCTGATGAAGTGCTAAACATCCTTAAATATAAAATCTCCACAAGAAGAATTTTTAAAGATAATTTGGTCGGGTTCATTAGGGAAAGGATAAATTCTTAGGATTTTGTCAACTATCACATTAAGGACAAGGATATTTAATTGATCCACATCCTAGTTATTGTGAGTAATTAATGATTAATCTTATGAAACATGTAATGAGTATTAAGCAAAGAATCAATAGAGCCTTGCCCCAGCAAATTGTCTTGCCAAAAGAAAGAGGAACCAAAATTGACACTCAAGAAATTCGGTTCTCAGCATTCCATTTGATACTACAAAGTCTTCTCCACACAGGAGAATCCCTAGATTTGAAAGCACAAATGAGGGGACGTTTTCCTTGACAATATTTAGCATGCATAAACTTAGATCAGTAACTATGGTTATTTCTTAAATTCCACCACATTGTGTAGGAAAAATACTTAATAGAATCCTCCAATGTTTTGCAACGCAAGCCACCTTCATTATTAGGACCACAATAGTTGTGTCATCTAGCCCAATATAATCTTTTGGTAGAAGAGCTAGATCCCCAAAAAATTTATTAAAGGTCTATTGATCCTTTTAATAATAGAGCAGTAGGAACAATAGTTGGATAAGAGATCTGGTAGAGACCAAAGGGTACTTTTGATTAGGATAAGTCTAGCACCAAAGAAAAGTAAATAAAACTCTTAAGAGGAGGTTTTCTTATTTATTTTTTGAATGACTTCATCAAATAAAGAAGATCTTTTCATTCCTCTATATAAAGGAGTACTTAAATACTTGATAAGGAGAATTTGATGTGAAAAACCCATAATATTCTTGATAACATTGATCTTAGGTGAGGAAATAGAAGAGCTAGTAATAAAAAAACTTTTATTAGGATTAATATTCAAGCCACTCTCCCTACCAAAAAGAGTTAAGAAATTTCACAACTTCTTAATATAATGAGTAGAGCCACTGAAAAATATAATGAAATCATCAGCAAAATTGAAATGAGAAATGGGAAACCCACCAGTTACATAGTTCATGTTAGGCATTTACTAAACATCTACTTAATACATCTAGAAAGATATTCCATAATAGAGAAAGGGAGAGGGAGGGTCCCTTACCTTAGCCCATGACAAGAAGAGAAGAAACCATGAACTTCACCATTGAAGAGCAAAGAAAACCAAGAATTCTCAATACCATTAAAGCAATAAATTGATTAGAGAATCCAAATAAAGCCAAGATTTTATATAGGAAAACCCAACCAATATTATCATAAGCTTTGGAAATGTCAAACTTAAAAATCAGGTTTCCACTGCGAACTTTGGCATTCAAATCATGGATCATCTCTTGGGCTAAAAGAACATTATCTGAAATGGATTTCCCTTTAACAAATCTAGTTTGATTGGGGGATAATTTTAGGAAGCAAGATACTCAACCTTTTAGCCAACATCCTAGAAATAAGTTTATTAAAAAGAGGAAAGGCTAATTGGCCTAAAATCACTCAAATTTTAGTATTGTCCTTTTAGGAATTAAAATAATGGAGGTGCTACCAAAATATTTGGGAAAGTACTACCCTTAAAGAAATCAAGAACAACTTTAACCAAGTCCTCTTTAATGGTAATCCAACATGTTTGGAAAAAGAGGGTAGTAAAACCATAAGGGCTAGCCATTGAGTCAGTATTCATACTTTGCAAAGTGTAAGCAATTTCATGCTCAAATGGCAAGGAAGAAAGCATCTTGTTGTCATCATCAGAAATGAGATTAGGGATAACTTCAGGCAAAGAAATCTCATCATAAGCAACAATATTAAGAAGCTTTTATAAAAGAAATAGCAGAATCGGTAAGATCCTTTTTATCTGAACACCAAACAACATCATTAGTTTTAATTTTATCAATGTGATTTAGATCCTTTTTCTTTCTAACCATGGCATGAAGATATTTAGTATTACGATCACCATCGAGATCCATTTCATAGAAGCTTTTTTTACGATAGGTCTCCTCCATTTCTTGATAAAATGTTAACCTATTTTTTAGCTTGAGCCAATAATGAATTTTAAAGGGTCATTAACAACGTCTTCAAAACTATAACCACATTCTCCATTTCTTTGATATTGACAAAAGGTTCTTGAAATAATGTTTATTCCACCAATTAAGGCATTATTTAAGTCTTTATAATTTGAACCACAATCTCCTCATCCCAAAAATAGAATCATCGATGGAGAGGTTCACTCATTACTAGCAACAACATCAAAATCTATCATCCATGAGCCACATATTTTGAAAGTGAAAAGGGAGGAGGAGGGGTTTAGTAACATTAAAGTTCACAGTGATAAGCAGAGAGAATGGTACAAGGGTTTTCCTTAAGTGCTTCCAGTACTAGGAGAAGGTTAATCCACAAATGGTTAAAAAGAACATGATCTAACTTTTTTATGAGTCTATAAATTATTCGGACCCATTAAAGCCAATATCAGTAAGATAACAATCAAGGAATCATGTTATTAAAATCTTCCATTGAAAATAAGTTTGAAGCATTACCACCAACCCATTAGGAGGAAGAAGAGATAGTTAAAATCCCCACCCACAAACTGAGGAGCATCAACGGAAGCAGAGAAACTAATAAGATCTTCCCAAAGAAGCTGTCTACCATTTCTATTACAAGAAGCATAAACAAATGACCCAAAAAACACCAATTATCATAAGTAATTTTAACATTCACAACCTAGGATAAATCATCCAAAATGTTCAAAAAGGACTATTCCAAAAAATCCAAATTCTATTGCTTGAATTAGCAAAAATATTACTAATACCAATCATTCTAGTAATAGAAGGAATGTTAGAAGAAAGAATAAAGGGTTCCAAGATAGCCAAAAAGGAAATGTTATGAGAATGAACTAAATTTCTAATTCTATTTCTAATAGAGAGGGTACCAATCCATCTCACATTCCAAATTAAGAAAGAAACCATTTATTTTTGGGCAGAAGAGCCAGATCTAGACACTCTGGCAAAGTTAGGAAATTTAGTTTTATGAGTTTTATTTTCATTTTAAAAATTATTTGAAATTCATTATTAATATCCACAACATCACCATCAAATAGAAATTGTTCAGGGATATGCTTGAAATAAGGTTGCACATTAAAACCATCAATCTGGACTTCACCTTCTTCAAAATCATTATTATGTTGCAAAATTAGATTAAAATTTGTTCAACATTAGATGAACAAGCAAGAGAAGAATTAGAATTGTTTAAAGCACAAGTGCCTGTCGGGATTAAAACTTTATCCTTAGTTTGCTCACCAATCAAGCCCTCATGAAGGATCACATTTTCTTCAATTATAAGTGGCAAGAAGCAAGAATAGAATCATTTGAGATAGAATCATCATCCATAAGTTTGAAAACATATTATTGTCCATATTATTACTAATATATGTGATTCAAATGGATAGGCTCATCAAGTCTTGCCTCCTTATTAACATGAGGTGACATCCAAAGGCTTAATTAGGCTACCATTATCAAAATGAGTAGTGGAGGATCATGGTAATGACCCACAACTTTAGGTAAAGAGTTATCCATTGGAACAACTTTCTATGGTTTGAGGGCACCTTAAGAATGGGTTCCAAGTTATTATGCATGGGTTTGGATTTCTTAAGGTGAGGGTGAACCACAAAGCAATCAAAAACACCATGACCATGAATTTTGCAATGGGAATAAAAAACAAAAAAATTCTCAAAATCAACTTTTTGCAAATATCCATAGTTCGCTGACCCTAGCCAAATTTCCTTTGGAAATTTTTTAGTTATATCCAACTCTACTAGAATCCAAGAAATAGATGGCCTAATGTTAGAAGCAGTTGCCTGATCAACATGAAGAGGATGACCGAATAATGAACCCATAGTAAAAAAAACTCATGATTAATGAAATGAACATGCAAATTGGGAAGAGAGATCCAAACTAGAATAATAAGAGATTCCTCATTAATATCAAAATGAGGCATCCATTTTAACAACATCTAACAATTAAAAACAAAATATGAGCATCGAGAAAACCCAAGAATAATATAAATCATTTGAAAGTTGAATTAAGAAATGGCGGAATCGATCAATCCACGAGAAAAAAATACGAGAGAGCTTCAAGCTATGAAAAACAAATGAATATTCTCCAAAGTAGGATGGCCTTGAAAATTTACACAATGTAAATTAAAAGGGTTTACAAGCCTTTCCATAATCGAATCAGAACACATTATTGCGGTACACCCTGAAAGGAGGTAGAGATAAGTTTGAGAGACTCACCAGTGTAATTGGCCTTACTAGTAAGAACAAACTTGAAGGATTTTGAAGCTAGCAAAGGGTTTAATCTTGAGACCCCAATGTGTTAGAAACTTTCACGGGCATCAAAATCTTGATTTCTCCATGGGAAGTAGAACACAACCATGATCAATAACACATGATAGAAGAAGCCAAAAGCCAAGATAAGCCATCAAAATGGAAAACTAGCTGAAATGTCCATAGGAAAAGTCACAAAGGAGACGCACCTCCATAAGGGAAATAAAATTTGCCATAGCACCCAAAAAATGGAGGAGAGCAAAGATGGGCTTTAGGCTTTAGGGTTTATGGTTTAAGATATTTGATTTCATGTTTAGGGTATAGGGTTTAACATTTATGGTTAATTTAGGGTTTAGGGTTCAAGGTTATAGGTTTAGGGTTTAGGGTTCAAGGTTATAGGTTTAGGGTTTAGGGTTTAGGGTTAGTTTTAGTGTTTACGATATAGGCCTTAGGATTTAGGTTTTAGGGTTTAGGGTTTAGGGTTAGCTTAGTGTTTAGGGTTAGTTTAGGGTTTAGGGTTTACGCTTTAGGGTTTAGGGTTTTCAGTGTTTAGGATTTAGGATTTAGGGTTAGTTTAGGATTTAAGGTTTAGTGTTCAGGGATTAGGGTTTAGAGTATAGGTTTAGGGTTAGGGTTAGGGTTTTAGATTTAGGGTTTAGGTTTTAGGGTTTTTTAGGTTTAGGATTTAGGGTTTAGGGTTAGTTTTATGGTTAAAGGTTTAGGGTTTAGGGTTTAGGGTTTAGCATTTAGGGCTTAGGATTTAGTGTTTTCTTTTTAAATTAAGTAAACTAGTAAGTTTAGGTTTATTTTCTATTTTTTTATTTTTTTTTATTTTTTTTATTTTTAATTTAGGTTTATTTTATTTTAGTTTATGTTTTTAGTTTAGGTTTACATTTATGTTTATTTTTTAGGTTAGTTTTAATTTAATTTATTTTTTAGGTTTAGGTTTAGGTTTTTATTTTATTTTTTTAGGTTTAAGATTTAGGTTTTCATTTTAGGTTTTATTTTTTAGTTTAGGTTTAGGTTTATTTTAGTTTAATTTATTTAGTTTAGTGTTTAGGTTTAGTTTATTTTTGGTTTATGTTTCAATTTTATTTATTTTATTTTAATTTATTTTAGTTTAATTTTATTTTATTTTGTTTGTTTGTTTTATTTTAGGTTTAGGTTATTTTTTATTTTAAGGTTTATTTTTTAGGTTTAGGCTTTTATTTACTTTTTAATTTATTTTATTTTAGGCTTATTTTATTTTTATTTTTCATTTAGTTTTTATCTTATTTAGGTTTTTTATTCTTAAATTTATTTTATTTTATTTTAGTTTAGTTAAGGTTTTATTTATTTTTTAGTTTATTTCTACTCTTATTTTATTTTATTTTTAGGTTTAAGTTTAAGTTTTAGTTTAAGTTTTAATTTAATTTTATTATTTTATTTTATCTAGGTTAGGTTTATCAATTTATTTTATTTTTAGGTTTTATTTAGTTTATGTTTAGGTTTTTAGGTTTTTAGGGTTTAGAGTGTATGGTTTTAGGTATGAGGTTTAGGGTTTTAGGGTTTATGATTTTATGGTTTAGGGTTTAGGGTTAGGGTTTAGGGTTTAGGGTTTAAGTTTTAGTGTTTGATTTAGGGTTTAGGGTTTAGGGTTAGCTTAGGGTTTAGGGTTAGTTTAGGGTTTAGGGATTAGGGTTTAGGCTTTAGGGTTTAGGGCTTTTATGGTTTAGGGTTTAAGTTAGTTACTTTAGTGTTTAGGTTTAAGTTTAGTTTAAGGTTTAAGTTAGAGTTAAGTTTAGGGTTTAAGTTTAGGGTTTAGGGTTTAGTTTAAGGTTTAGGATTTTTAGGTTTAGGGTTTAAGTTTAGGGTTTAAGTTAAGTTGAGTTATTTATGGTTAACAGATTTTAAACTTTAAACTTTAGGATTTTAGGTTAGGGTTTAACATTTAGGTTTAAGGTTAGTTTAGAGTTAGGGTTTAAGTTTAGGGTTAGTTATAGTCTTTAGGGTTTAAAGGTTGTTTAGGTTTAAGTTTAGTTTAGGTTTAAGGTTTAGTTTAAGTTAGGTTTAGTTTAGGTTTAAGTTTAGAGGTTTATAGTTACGTTTAGGGTAAAGAGTTGAAGGTTGAATTTAGGTTTAGGTTTAGGATTTAGGGTTTAGTTTAAGGTTTAGTTTAAGTTTTAGGTAGGTTTTAGTTTAGGTTTAGTTTAGGTTGTAGTTTTAGGGTTTAGAGTTTTAGTGTTAGTTTGAGTTTAGGAGTTTAGGTTAGGTTTTTTATTTTATTTATTTTATTTTTGATTTAATTTTATTTAGGTTTAGGTTTTTTAGGTTTAGGTTAGTTTAGTTTAGGTTTTAGTTTAGGGTTTAGGATTTTAGTTTGGGTTTTAGGTTAGGGTTTAGGATTTAGGGTTTAGGGTTTAGGTTTAATTAGTGTTTGGGTTTTACAATTCAATGTTTAGGGTTTTTTAAAAAAAAAATTAAACAGTGGTTTAGGTTTATTTAGTTTTGTAGTTTATTTTATTTATTTTACTTTATTTTTTTATTTATTATTCTTGTTTAGGTTTAGGTTTTATATTTATTTTTTTAGGTTTAAGTTTTAGGTTTTCATTTTAAGTTTATTTTTATGTTTTTATTTTTAGTTTAGGTTTAGGTTTATTTTTAGTTTATTTTATTTTATTTAGTTTAGGGTTTAGGTTAAGTTTATTTTAGGTTTACATTTAGATTTTATATATTTAGGTTTAGTTTTATTTTATATTATTTATTTTTTTAATTTATTTTTAGTTTTTTTTTTAGTTTAGGGTTTTTTTATTTTAAGGTTTAATTTTTTAGGGTTAGGTTTTTATTTTGTATTAATTTTATTTCATTTTTTATTTATTTTATTTTTATTTTAAATTTAATTTTTATTTTATTTAGGTTTTTTATTCTTAGATTTATTTTTTTAGTTTAGTTTAGGTTTTTATTTATTTTATTTTATTTTATTTCTACTAGTTTATTTTATTTTATTTTTAGGTTTAGGTTTAAGTTTTAATTTTGTTTTTAATTTTATTTTATTATTTTATTTTATCTAGGTTTAGGTTTTATTTAGTTTAGGTTTAGGTTTTTAGGTTTTTTTTGTTTAGGGTTTTAGGTTTTGGGTATAAGGTTTGGGGTTTATGATTTTATGGCTTAGGGTTTAGGGTTAGGGTTTATGGTTTACAGTTTAGGGTTTAATGTTTAGGATTTAGGATTTAGGGTTTTAGGGTTTAGGTTTTAGGGCTTATAGTTTAAGGTTTAAAGTTAGAGGTTTATTAGGTTTAAGTTTAATGTTTAGGTTTAGGGTTTAGAGTTTAAGTTTAGGGTTAGGTTAGGTTTAGGAGTTTAAGTTTTAGGGTTTAGTTTAAGGTTAACAAGGTTTAGGGTTAGTTTAAGGTTTAGGTTTTGATTTAGGATTAATTAGGGTTTAAATTAGGTTTAGTTTAAATGTTTAGGAGTTTAAGTTTTAGGTTTTTTAGAGTTTAGTTTAGGGTTTAAGGTTTAAGGGTTTATTTTAGGGTTTAGGGTTTAGCA
Source organism: Cymbidium sinense (assembly GCA_021442155.1). Taxonomy (NCBI): domain Eukaryota; kingdom Viridiplantae; phylum Streptophyta; class Magnoliopsida; order Asparagales; family Orchidaceae; genus Cymbidium; species Cymbidium sinense. The sequence continues at coordinate 44,203 of JAKCPB010001625.1, read as the reverse complement.
TTTAGGGAGTTTAGTGTTTTCTTTTAAATTAAGTAAACTAGAGTTTAGGGTTTATTTAGTTTATTTTAGTTTTTTATTTTTTTATTTTTAAGTTTTAGGTTTTATTTTAGTTTAGTTTATGTTTTTTTAGTTTAGGTTTAGTTTATGTTTATTTTTTGGGTTAGTTTTAATTTAATTATATTTTTAGGTTTAGGTTTAAGTTTTATTTTATTATTTTTTTAGGTTTAAGATTTAGGTTTTATTTTAGGTTTATTTTTTAGGGTTTTATTTTTTAGTTTAAGTTTAGGTTTATTTTTAGTTTATTTTAATTTATTTAGTTTAGTGTTTAGGTTTTTTTTAGTTTATTTTTTGGTTTATGTTTATTTATTTATTTTATTTTAATTTATTTTAGTTTAATTTTATTTTATTTGTTTATTTGTTTATTTTTTTAGGTTTAGGTTATTTTTATTTTATTATTTTTTTAGGTTTAGGTTTTTTTATTTATTTTATTTAGGTTTATTTTATTTTATTTTATTTTAGTTTTATTTATTTAGTTTTTATTTTAAATTTATTTTATTTTATTTTAGTTTAGTTAAGGTTTTATTTATTTTTTTAGTTTATTTTAGCTTATTTTATTTTATTTTTGTTTAGTTTAAGTTTTAGTTTTTTAATTTAATTTTATTATTTTATTTTATAGGTTAGGTTTATCAATTTATATTTATTTTATTTTATTTTATTTTTTTAGGTTTTAGGTTTTTTAGTTTAGAGTGTATGGTTTTATTTTAGGGTTTATTTATGATTTTATGGTTTAGGGTTTAGTTTAGGGTTTAGGTTTTAAGTTTAGTTTAGTTTTATATTAGGTTTAGGGTTTATGGGTTTAGGGTTAGCTTAGGTTTTAGGGTTTAGGGTTTAGGGATGGTTTTTTAGGGTTTAGGGTTTATGGTTTAGGGTTTAGGTTGGTTTAGGTTTAGTTTTTAGTTTTAGGTTTAGGTTTAGGGTTTTGTTAGGGATTTAGGGGTTTAAGGTTTAGAGTTTTAGTTTAGGTTTAGTTTAGGTTTTAAGTTTAGGTTAGTGGTTAGGGTTAGTTTATAGTTAGTTAGTTTTTAAGTTTAAACTTTAGTTTAGGTTTAGGTTTATTTTAGTTTAGGTTTTATAGTTTAAGTTAGGGTTTAAAGTTTAGGGTTAGTTTATAGTTTTAGTTTAAGGTTAGTTTAGGTTTAAGTTTAGTTTAGGTTTAGGTTTAAAGTTTAGGGTTAGTTTTTAGGGTTTAAAGTTTAGGTTTAGGAGTTTAAGTTAAATTTAGGTTTATTATTTTAGGGTAGTTTAGGTTAGGATTGAGTTTAGGTTTAAAGTTTAAGTTTAAGGTTTAAGTTTAGGTTTAGGTTTAGGGTTTAGGTTTTAGGTTTAGGTTTAGTTTAGGTTTAGTTTTAGGTTTTTTGAGTTTAGGTTTAGGTTAGGTTTTTTATTTTATTTTTTTTATTTTATTTTTAATTTGATTTTATTTAGGTTTAGGGTTTAGGTTTTTTTTATTTGGGTTAGTTTTAGGGTTTAGGGTTTATTTTAGGGTTTATTATTTTGGGTTTTAGGTTAGGGTTTAGGATTTAGGGTTTAGGGTTTAGGGTTTTGGGTTTAGGATTGTTTAGGTTTTGATTATGTTTAGTTTTAGTATAGGAGTTTAGGTTTATTTATTTTTAGTTTATTTTATTTATTTTACTTTATTTTTTATTTATTATTTTGTTTAGGTTTAGGTTTTATTTTATTTTTTTAGGTTTAAGTTTAGGTTTTATTTAAGTTTATTTTAGGTTTTAATTTTAGTTTAGGTTTAGGTTTATTTTTTAGTTTATTTATTTTATTTAGTTTATTTATTAGTTTATTTTTTAGGTTACATTTAGATTTTATTTATTTAGGTTTAGTTTATTTTATATTATTTATTTTTTTTTTAGTTTATTTTAGGTTTTTTTTTTTAGTTTATTTTTTATTTTGGGTTTAATTTTTTAGGTTAGGTTTTATTTTTTAATTTTATTTATTTTTTATTTATTTTATTTTTATTTTTTAAATTTAATTTTTTATTTTATTTAGGTTTTATTTTAGATTTATTTTTAGTTTAGTTTAGATTTTTATTTATTTTATTTTATTTTATTTTTAGTTTATTTTATTTTATTTTAGGTTTAGGTTTAAGTTTTAGTTTTATTTTTAATTTTATTTTTATTATTTTATTTTATTAGGGTTTAGGTTTATTTAGTTTAGGTTTAGGTTTTATTTTTTTTTTAGTTTTATTTTAGGTATAGGTTTGGGGTTTATATGATTTATGCTTAGGGTTTAGGGTTAGGTTTTATGGTTTTTTTTAATGTTTAGGATTTAAGTTATTTTAGGTTTTATTTTAGTAGATTTAGGTTTAGGTTTAGGGTTTAGTTGGTTAGATTAGGGTTTAGGTTTAGGGTTTAGGCTTTAGGTTTAGCTTAATGTTTAGGGTTTAGGGTTTAGGGTTTAGGGTTTAGGGGTTATTCATAGGTTTAGAGGTTTAAAGTTTAGTTTAGGTTTATAGTTTAGGTTAGCAATTATTAATTAGTTTAGGTTTTAGAGTTTTAAGTTTAAGTTTTAGGTTTTAGGTTTAGTTTAGGTTTAGATTAGGTTTAGTTAGTTTAATTTAGGTTATTTAGGTTTAGTTTAGATTTTAGTTATTTAGTTTAAGGTTTAGGTTAGTTTTAGGGTTTAGGGTTTAGGGTTAGGGTTTTTATTTTTTTATTTTTGATTTATTTTTTTTTTAGTTAGGTTTAGGTTTAGGGTTTAGGGTTTAGGTTTAGAGTTTTAGGTTTTATTAGATTTAGGGTTTAGTTTAGGGTTTATGTTTAGGGTTTAGGTTTAGGTTTAATTAGTTTTATTTTTTAGTAAGTTTAGTTTAGGTTTATTTAGTTTATTAAGATTATTTTTTATTTATTTTATTTTATTTTATTTATTTTTATTTTATTTATTATTTATTTATTTTGTTTATTTTATTTAGGTTTAGGTTTATTTTATTTTTATTTTTATTTAGGTTTAGGTTTTTTTTTCTTAGTTTAGGTTTTGGTTTTATTTTCTATTTATTTTATGTTTTTTTTTTAGGTTTAGGTTTATATTTAGTTTTTTATTTATTTTATTTTAGGTTTATTTTATTTTATTTTTATGTTGTTTTTTATTTTATTTAGGTTTTTTATTTATTATTTTATTTTTAATTTAATTTAAGATTTTATTTATTTTATTTTCATTATTTTTATTTTTTTTATTTTGAGGTTTAGGTTTAGGTTTTAGTTTAAGTTTTTTATTTTATTTTATTTATTTATTTTATATAGGTTTAGCTTATTTATTTATTTTATTTTATTATTTTATTTAGTTTAGGCTTAGGTTTTTAGATTTTTTGGGTTTAGGGTTTAGGGTTTTAGTTTAAGGTTTAAGGTTTAGGTTTTATTTTAGGTTTAGGGTTTAGGGTTTTAGTTTTGGGGTTTAGCATTAGGGTTTAGGGTTTAGTTTAGTTTTTAGGTTTAGTTTTAGGTTTAGGTTTAGGTTTAGGGTTTTATTTTAGGGGTTTTGTTAGGTTTTAGGGTTAATTTAGAGTTTAATATTTTTAGGTTTAGGGTTTAGTTTATTTAGGTTAGGATTTAGGTAGATTAGTTTATTTTAGGGTTTAGGGTTTAGAAACTTTGAATTTATTTTAGGTTTAGGTTTAGGGTTTATTTAGGGTTTAGTATTTAGAGTTTAGAGTTTAGGTTTAAACTTAGGTTTAGGTTTAAGTTTATAGTTTAGGTTAGTTTAGTAGTTAGTTTAAGTTTAGTTATGGTTTTAGGGTATAGGGCATAGGGTTTAGGGTTTAGGGTTTATGGTTTAATGTTTAAGAGTTAGGGTTGTTAGTTTAGGGTTGTAGTTTTAAGTTTAGGGTTTAGGATTAGTTTTAAGGTTTAGGCTTTAGGGTTTAGGGTTTAATTTAGTGTTTAGGGTTTAGGGTTTTAAAGAATTAAGTAAACAGAATATTTATTTAGTTTATTTTTATTTTATTTTGTTTTATATTTTCATTTAGCTTTATTTTTTTATTTTTTATTTTTATTTTTTTAGATTATTTATTTTGGTTTGTTTATTTTAGTTTAGGTTTTTTATTGTAGTTTATTTTTTAAGTTTAGGTTTGGGTTTATGCTTATTTTTTTAGTTTAATTTAATTTTATTTTTATTTTTTTAAGTTTAGGTTTTATTTTAATTTTAGGTTTAGGTTTAGGTTTTAGGTTTTTTTATTTTAGGTTTTTAGGTTTTATTTTTTAGTTTAAGTTTAGGTTTATTTTTAGTTTATTTTATTTTATTAGTTTAGGGTTTCAATTTAGTTTATTTTAGGGTTTAGGGTTTTATGTTTTAGGGTTTTAGGGTTTAGGGTTAGGATTTATGATTTAGTGTTTAGTTTTAGGGTTTAGGTTTAGGATTTAGGTTGTAGGTTTATTAGTTTAGGGTATAGGGTTTAGGGTTAGTTTTGTTAGGGTTTAGTTCAGTTTAGGATTTAGGTTTAGGGTTTAGGGTTTGGGTTTAGAGTTTTTTTTTATAAAGTAAACAGTGATTTATGTTTGTTTATTTAATTTATTTTTATTCATAGTTTATTTTATTTTTTATTTTATTTATGTTTAATTTTTTATATTATATTTATTTTAGGTTAATTTATTTTAGTTTAGGTTTTTTATTGTAGTTTATTTTTTAGGTTTAGGTTTATGTTTATTTTCTAGATTAGTTTTATTTTTATTTTATTCTTTAAGCTTAGGTTTTATTTTTATTTTAAAGTTTAGGTTTAGGTTTTTATTTTATTTTTTTAGGTTTAACTTTAGGTTTTTATTTTAGGTTTATTTTAGGGTTTTAATTTTTAGTTTAGGTTTATTTTTAGTTTATTTTATTTTATTTAGTTTAGGGTTTAGGTTTAGTTTATTTTAGGTTTAGGTTTTGGTTTTATTTATTTATTTTTAGTTTATTTTGTTTAGCTTTAGGTTTATTTTATTTTATTTATTTTTGGTTTAGGTTTATTTTTTTTAGTTTAGGGTTTAGGTTCTTTTTTATTTATTTTTAGTTTTCATTTTTAAGTTTATTTTTTATGTTTAGGATTTTATTTAGTTTTTTTTATTTTATTTTAGGTTTATTTATTATAATTTTACATTTGGGTTTTATTTTATTTAGGTTTTATTTTAGGTTTATTCTTTTTTAGTTTAGTTTACATTTTTAATTTATTTTAACCAATTTTTATTTTTAGGTTTAAGTTTAGGTTTTTATTTTTTTTATTTTATTTAGGTTTAGCTTTTTTTATTTATTTAATTTTTTTGGTTTTAATTAGTTTAGGTTTAGGTTTTTAGGTTTTTAGGGTTTAGTGTTTAGGGTTTTGGTTTAGGGTTTAGGTTTAGGTTCTAGGGTTAGGGTTTAAGGTTTAGGGTTTAAGGTCTAGGGTTTAGGGTTTTTTTGTGTTTTAGGTTTAGAGGGTGTAAAGTTTAAGGGTTTAGGGTTGTAGGATTAGGGCTTAGGTTAGTTTTAAAGTTTATTATTTACTGTTAGGGGTTTTATTTTGAAAATTAATTTAGGGTTTAGTGTTTAGGGTTTTTTATGGTTTAGGGTTTAGGATTTAGGGTTGTAGGTTTTGAATTTTGGGTTTAGGGTTAGTTTTAGGGTTTATAATTTAGGGTTTAGGGTTTAGGGTTTTGAGTTTAGGATTTAGTGTTTAGGTTTTTTTTAAGAAAATTATGTAAACTGTTAAGTCTTGGTTTAGGGTTTAGGGTTTAGGGTTAATTTTAGGGTTTAGGGGTAAAGTTTTATTTATTTTTTTATTTAATGTTTTTTTGAGTTTAGGTTTTTTAGGGTTTAGTGTTTAGTTGTAGGTTTAGGGTTTCGGGTTTAGGATTTAAGGTTTAAGGTTTTTTTAAAAATTAAGTTAACTGATAGGTTTAGATTTATTTAGTACATTTAGTTTATTTATTATTTATTTTAGTTTATTTTATTTTGTTATTTTTATTTTGGTTTTTTTTTATTTTTATTTGGTTTAGTTTATTTATTTTAGGTTTATTTATTTTAGTTTAGGTTTTTTGTTTTGGTTTATTTTTTAGGTTTAGGTTTAGGTTTAGGTTTATTTTTTTTAGTTGAGTTTTATTTTTTATTTAATTTTTTAGGTTTAGTTTTATTTTTTTATTTTAGGTTTAGGTTTAGGGTTTTATTTTATTTTTTAGGTTTAGGTTTTAGGTTTTTATTTTAGGTTTATTTTTAGGTTTTATTTTTAGTTTATGTTTAGGTTAATTTTAGTTTATTTTATTTTATTTTATTTAGGTTTAGGTTTAAGTTTAGTTTATTTTAGATTTAGGTTTTATTTATTTTAATTTAGGTTTATGTTTACTTTATTTTGATTATTTTTTTTAGGTTAATGTGTCTTTAGTTTAGGGTTTAGGTTTTATATATTATTTATTTTTAGGTTTATTTTTTCGGTTTAGGTTTTTATTTTGATTTTATTTTAGGCTTTTTTTAATTTATGTTTAGTTTTTATTTTATTTAGGTTTTTTATTCTTAGGTTTAAGTTTAGGTTTTTATTTTATTTATGTTTAGGCTTTATTTATTTATTTTCTTTTTAGGTTTTATTTAGTTTAGGTTTTAAGGTTTTTATGGTTTAGGGTTTAGGGTTTAGGTTTTAAAGTTTATGGTTTAGGGTTTAGGTTTAGGGTTAGGGTTAGGGTTTAAAGTTTTGGGTTTAGGGTTTAGTGTTTAGACTTTTAGGTTTAGGGTTGTAGTGTTTAAGGTTTATGGTTTCTTTTAACTAAAAGGATTGAGGCTTAGTTAGTTTAGTTAGTTTAGTTTAGTTATTATTATTAGGTTTTAGTTCTGTTAGGTTTATTAGTTAGCTATTTGTTTATTTAGGGTTTAAGTTTATTAGCTTATTATTATTATTATTATTATTATTATTATTATTATTATTATTATTATTATTATTATTATTATTATTATTATTATTATTATTATTATTATTATTATTATTATCTTAGTTATTATTTTTTGTTTTAGGTTTAGTGTTTATATGGGTTTATTTTTGGGTTATTAGGTTTAGTGTTTTTTAGTTTAGTTTAGTTTTGCTTTTTTTTATTTTAGTTTAGGGTTTATTTAGTTATTTTTAGTTTTAGTTGTTTAGTTTTTTAGGTTTTGGGGTTCAGTTTTAGTTTAGTTTATTAGTTTAGGGATTTTAGGTTTCTAGTTTTGTTTAATTTTAGTTTTAGTTTAGTTATTATTGGGTTTTATTTGGTTTGGTTTTTTAGTTTTGGGTTTAGTTTTATTATTTTTTAGTTTATTATTACTATTATTATTATTAGTATTAGTTAGTTTTTATTAGTTTATTATTATTATTATTATTCTTTTGTAAGTTAGTTTAGTTTATTTATTAGGGTTTTATGGTTTTAGTTAGTTTATTAGGTTTTAGTTATTTTTATTAGTTTTAGTTTTTAGGTTTATTATTAATTTTATTATTATTTATTTAGTTAGTTTTATTAGTTTTAGTTAGGTTTTATTATTAGTTCTTAGTTTTATTATTATTATTATTATTATTATTATTATTATTATTATTGTTATTATTATTAGTTTAGTTTAGTTTTATTTTATTAAGTTTGGGTTTAGGGCTTAGGATTAGATTAGGGTTTAGGGTTAGATTAGGGTTTAGGGTTTTAGGGTTTACGATTTAGGGTTTAGGGTTTAGGGTTTAGGGTTTGTTTAGGATTTAAGGTTTAGGGTTTTAGGGTTTAGGGTTAGGGTTTAAGGTTTATGGTTTAGGGTTTAGGGTTGTAGGTTTAGGGTTTAAGGTTTAGGATTTAGTGTTTAGGGTTTAGGGTTTAGGGCATTTTATTTAAATTAGGGATTACGCCTTCTTCCTAGCATAGTCATTTCACACAGAAAACAACCTTATTGGCTAGATGTAGCCCACGACAAGTAGACTATCCATTTGGATTTTTAAATTTGAGATAGGATAAGTCCGATATAGGCCTTTCTTAGTGGGTCCATCACACACTGACATGGTCCATAAATAAATCTATCAATTTTGGCTGAGCTCACATCTCAGGATATGCCCTCAATTGAAATCAAACTAAACCAAACAAACCATATCAAATCACATGAAATTAAGATAAAATTAACCATTCGTGAGTTGACATAAGTCCCGGTGACATTTACTTTAGATTCACTCAGGTTAGGTTCGATTTGTTGTGCATCCAAGGTCACCCAAGTTGTTCCTGCTTTGGAAGATGTAAGTCCACTGCCTTCTTCTAAGTTCCATCGAAAGGAAACCCCTTAGGTGGCTAGCTCATCCCATAGTCGGTAGACTATCTCTTTGGTGCAAACTTGAGATGTCAGGCGATAGACCCTTCTCGGTGTGTCCATTGCACGGTTACATACTTAAATCAAACCCAATGATTTTCCCTTGTGGAGTTAAATTACACCCTTCTCCCCAGTATAGCCCTAAATCATATATACACAAGTCAACAAAATTAAATTCAAACCAACCTCCACTTAGCCAAATAAAACCAACTCCCAAAAGATATAATCAAAGAAATCCACAAACTCTTATTCCGTGGATACATCCACAAATAAAATGAAATCAAACTCAAATCCTAATCAGGATAGCTTTCACACTTCCCTGGAAGGTTCATATACGTCCCAAGACTCAGCCCATATCTTAGATATGCCCTACATCAATTAAAACAAAATAAATTAAAATTGATTGATCATAATCCCTTGGATTATATATTTTTATCCTCATATATCTTCACAAATCATATAATCAAATCAAATTCAAACCTTATCCCAACATATTTTCTTCTTATGCCTACCTTTATGTGTTTATCAAATACTATATCAAATCTTATTTTCTTCATTAAATACATCAACATCTTAACATTGTACATTTTATGATTTGTGCTCAAACTAACTATTCAATATCATGCTAAACATATTAGTTAGCACTATATTATATTATAATATATGATGTCATTTTATCATTTGCTATAATATAATATATTGTCTAGCATAAAAGCTCATTAAAATCATTTAAAGGAAAAAAAACAAAATTTTCTCAAAATATGAAATATGTTCATTTTTTGAATGTAAAATTGTTGTTTTCTATTAGAAATGGTACAAAATAGCATAATATTTGGTGTTGCTTCTTGGTGTGTGCCATGAATTTGGCCAAATTCTTCAATCTCTTCAAATTAAAATTTTGTGAGTTTTGACCCAATGTATTATAACTAAAGTAAAACATGCTAAAATGTACAATAACATTTAATAACACACCACAAAATTCATATATATGTGAAGTTATATTATGTAAATTATATTTTAATATGCTTTCATATAATATATTATATTACATTACACCTTAAAATGAATAACTTTAAGCAAAAAATTATAAAATTTGGTTGAAAAATGAACATTTATTTTGGATATAAAATTCAATTCTTTCAATTAAATGACACACCATAGCACCCCAATGATGTTCCTAAAGCTTACCTTAAATTTGGCCAAATCCCATCATCTCAACCTATAAATCAGTATTTTATAAATTATACTAATACAAACTCTTCTACATCATGCTATAAGAAAGTAAAATAAGAAACAACAAGTAGTAATACACAATAGTATGCTATAATGTATGATGCTACACTATGTTATGGCATCCTATATTATAATACACTATAACATATTATATTATATTATATTGTATCAAATCAAAAGGGATTGCTTAAGATAAAAAAATCATAAAATTAGTCTAAAAAAATTATATATTTTAGTTGTATCACTTACATATTTTTAATTGGGACAATATATTATGATGCCATGCTCTACCTATTATGAATTTGGCCAAATTCCAACATTTTAAAGTCTAAACCAACATTTTTTATAAATAATGGTGTAGGCTTGATTGTATGATTGTAAAATACTAAAGAATTTAAAATGCATAGAATAATATATTATGATATATGATGTTATACTATGCAACAACATGTAATATTTATTTTCAACATAAAATCTTACTTTTAAGACTACAAGTGGCGTTGCACACCTTTGGTACTACAACCTAATTCCCACTTCAAATTTAATAAATTTCATCATATGCTTTTCTAAATCAATATTTTTATGATTTATATTAATATAGACTATAGGGCACAATACCATAATATATTAAAACATTTCAAAACATTTTATAACATCCAAAACACATCACTACATGTTCAAACATATGATGCTACATTATACTATAATATATGGTATTATAATGTGATTTAGGGTTAGGGTTTGGGGTATTCAAATCTCTAATAGTTATGGTAAAGTATCTTGAAGACATTTTCTTTAGCTACCACAAATATGTTAGGATTTGTTCATTCTTTATATCTAATAATAATGACATCTTTATTCAAGGTTTAGGGTTGAGGGTTTAGGGTTAGGGTTTAGTGTTAGTTTAGAGTTTAGAGTTTAGGTTAGTTTAGGGTCTATGGTTTATAGTTTAGGGTTATAGGTTTAGGGTTTAGGGTTTAGGGTTGTAGGTTTAGTTTAGGGTTTAGGGTTTATGGTTTTATGATTTAGGGTTTAGGGTTTATGGCTTTAGGGTTTAGGTTTAGGGTTTAGGGTTTAGGGTTTAGAGTTTAAGGTTTTTAGGGTTTAGGGTTTAGGGTTTAGGGTTTAGGGTTTAGGATTTACATTTTAGGTTTAGTGTTTAAGTTTTAATTTAGGGTTTAAGGTTTTTTTTAAAGAGAACAAATTTAGAATCAACATTTCTTATTTTGATTTCATCCTAAGAATCATAAGTTTTTAAGACACAAGCAGTCATATATTAAAATGAGCACCCATCAAATTAAAACCATTGATAAGTAGAATAGTCTCTCCTATGACATTTCTAGCTCTATACACCCCACCTCTTGAGTAGCAGATTGCCATCATATCTCTCCCTGCCACCACCACGGCTATAACCTCTCTTGCTCCTCCCTCCACCTAGCACTCCTGACCACCACCTCCATATCCACCCGGCACATCCATCCCCACCACCATTGCGATGTATCACCATCACCTTTGCCTCCACTAGATTTAGGTGAGCAGTTGGTGATGTTCATGTCATCAGGTTGCCCATTCTTAGAGTTTAGGGTTAGTTTAGTGTTTAGGGTTAGTTTAGGATTTAGGTTTGGGGTTTAGGGTTTAGGGTTGTAGGTTTTAGGGTTTAGAGTTTATTGTTTAGGGTTTAGGGTTTTAGGGTTTTAGGGTTTATGGTTTAATGTTTATGGTTTTAGGGTTTATGGTTTAGGCTTTAGAGTTGTAGGTTTAGGGTTTAGGGTTTAGAGTTTAGGGTTAGGTTAGGGTTTAGGATTTTTTTATTAAGTAAATCAATATATTTAAGTTTATTTTGTATTTATTTAAGTTTATTTTATGTTTTATTTTATTTAGGTTTATTTTTATTTTTTATTTAGTTTAGTTTATTTATTTTAAGTTTTTATTTTAGTTTATTTTTTTAGTTTATTTTAAATTGAGGTTTATTTTTTTATTTTAGGTTTAGGTTTTATTTTATATTTTTTAGGTTTAGGTTTATATTTTATTTTAGATTTATTTTTTAGGTTTTATGTTTTATTTTATGTTTAGATGTATTTTTAGTTTAATTTATTTTATTCAATTTTGGTTTAAGTTTAGTATTAGTTTAATTTAGGTTTAGGTTTAAGTTTTATATATTTTAGTTTAGTTTATTTTAGTTTAGGTTTAGGTTTATTTTATTTTTAATTTAAGTTTAGGTTTTTTTAGTTTAGGGTTTAGGTTTTAATTTTTATTTATTTTTAGGTTTTATTTTTAAGTTCATTTTTTAGGTTTAGATTTTTATTTTATTTTATTTTAGGTTTTACCTTTTTTATTTTAGGTTTAGTTTTTTATTTTATTTAGGTTTTTTTATTTTTTTAGTTTAGTTTAAGTTTTTATTTATTTTATTAGTTTATTTTTTATTTTTAATTTTATTTTCTTTTTACCTTTAGGTTTATGTTTAGTTTTATTTTATTTTTGTTTTGGTTTCTTTATTTATTTATTTTTAGGTTTTATTTAGTTTTATGTTTTTAGGTTTTTAGGGTTTATGGTTTTAAGGTTTAGGGTTTAGGGTTAGTTTAGGGTTTAGGATTTAGGGTTTAGGGTTTAAGGTTTTTTTTAATAGAGAACAAATTCAGAGTCATCATTTCTTCTTTTCAAATTCATCAACCAAGTAGCACCCCAAGTTTTCTAAGACACAAGTGATGACATAGATAAAAAATGAGCACCCATAGAGCAAATGAATAACCTAGATAACTTCTCTTGTAAGACATGGTTCCATAAAGTAGATCGGATCACCATTATTTAGTTTCTCAGTTCTCCATCACCACCACCTCTCAGTAGTGGGATTCACCATCATATTTGATCTCTCCTCCACCACCACCATGGGTAACCTCATCACTCCTCACTCATAACCACCAGCTCGACCACACTTCCATATCCACACCTCCCCACCACCCAGATAGCGCCACCTCCCTTCCTCCCTTGATCTACAGGCAGTTGATGGTGATGTTCGTCGTCAAGTGCCCATTCTTAGGGTTTAGGTTTATTTAGTGTTTATGGTTTAGGTAGTTTTTTGTGTTTAGGGTTTTGGGGTAGGTTTAGGGTTGTAGGTTTTAGGTTTGGTTTTAGGGTTTTAGGGTTTAGGATTTTAAGGTTTAGGGTTTTGGGTTTAGGGTTTAGGTTTAGGATTTAGGATTTAGGGTTAGAAGGTTTAGGGTTTAGGTTTAGGTTGGTTTAGGGTTTAGGGATTAGGGTTTAGGATTTAGGGTGTAGGTTTCTTAAAGTTAAATCGATAAGTTTAGGTTTATTTATATTATATTTATTTGAGTTTATTTTATTTTTGTTTTATTTAAGTTTATTTTTTATTATTATTTCATTTAGTTTGTTTTATTTATTTTTATTTAGTTTTTTTTTATTTTAGTTTATTTTTAGGTTAGGTTAATTTTTTTTGTTAGTTTTATTTTTATTTTAATTTATATGTTTAGATTTAATTTTTTATTTTTAGGTTTAGGTTTAGGTTTTTATTTTATTTTTTAGGTTTAGGTTTTAGGTTTTTATTTTAGGTATATTTTTAGGCTTTATATTTTAGTTTAGGTTTAGTTTTATTTTTAGTTTATTTTATTTTATTTAGTTTAGGTTTAGGTTTATGTTTAGTTTATTTTAGGTTTAGGTTTATTTTGTTTTGTTTATTTTATTTTTATTTTTTGTTAAGTTTTTTTTAAATTTAGGGTGTAGGTTTTATTTTTTATTTATTTTTTGGTTTATTTTTAGGTTTATTTTTTAGGTTTAGGTTTTATTTTATTTTTTTTAGGCTTATTTTATTTTTATTTTAGGTTTCATTTTATTTTATTTAGGATTTAAATTTTTAGTTTAGTTTAGGTTTTTTATTTATTTTATTTTAGTTTTGTTTTTATTTTTTTATTTATAATTTTTAATTTAGGCTTAGGTTTAAGTTTAAATTTTAGTTTATGTTTTTATTTTATTTTATTTTATTATTTTAATTTAGTTTATTTTTCTTTATTTTTTATTTTGGTTTATTTAGTTTTTGTTTAGGTTTTAGCTTTTTTATGGTTTAGGGTTTAAAGTTTAGGGCTTAGGGTTTAAGTTTTAGTTTAGGGTTTAAATTTAGCATTTAATGTTTCTTTTGATTTAATGAACCAAGTAGCCCATGTTTCTAAGACACAAGTGATGACATAGATAAAAAAATGAGCCCCAGCATAATCAAAACCTAGATAAGGAACCTTCTATTGTAAAGACACAATTCCATAAGCAAGCGGTGGATCGTTGTTTAATTTCTTCAATTCCCATCAACCATCCCCTCTCTAGTAGCAGGATCCACCATCATATCCTCGATCTCTTCCTCGGCCACCACCATGGATTAACCTCGTTGCTCTCCATCCATAACCACCATAGCTCAACCACCACCTTCATATCCACCAACACTTCTAGATCCCCACCACCACTGGGATAGCGCACCCACCTTCACCTCCATGTCAGATCTAGGTGAGCTAGTTGATGTGATGTTCTAGTTGAAGGTTAGCCATTCTTAGGGTTTGGTTTATGTTTAGTTTGGCATTTAGGGTTTAGTTGTAAGTTTTAGGGTTTAGGGAGTTTAGGTTTTAGGTGTAGGGTTTATGGTTTATGGTTTTAGGGTTTTAGGTTTATGGTTTAGGGTTTAGGGTTTTAAGGTTTATGGTTTTAGGTATATGGTTTAGGGTTTAGGTTTAGGGTTTAGGGTATAGGGTTTATTGTAGGTATAGGGTTTAGATTTAGAATTTAGGGTTTAGGTTTTTTTTAGTAAATTTAGGTTTAGGTTTATTTAGTTTATTACTTATTTGAGTTTATATTATTTTTTATTTTATTTAGGTTTGCTTTTTATTTTATTTATTTTTTATTTTTTTTAGATTATTTATTTTATTTTAGGTTTTTATTTTAGTTTATTTTTTTAGGTTTAAGTTCATTTTTTAATTGAGTTATAATTTTTTTTATTTTTTAGGTTTAGGTTTTATTTTTTATTTTTAGGTTTAGGTTTAGGTTTTTATTTTATATTTTTAGGTTTAGGTTTTAGGTTTTTATTTTAAGTTTATTTTTAGGTTTTATTTTTAGTTTTGGTTTAGGCTTATTTTTAGTTTTTATTTTATTTTATTTAGTTTAGGCTTAGGTTTAGGTTTAGTTTATTTTAGGTTTAGGTTTAGGATTTATTTATTTTAGTTTAATTTAATTTAATGTAGGTTTAGGTTTATTTTATTTTATTTATTTTATATTTATTTTAGGTTTAGGTTTTTTTTGGGTTTAGGGTTAAGTTTTCTCTTTTTTTATTTTTTGGTTTTATTTTTAGGTTTAATTTTTAATTAATAGGTTTTTATTTAGTTTTTATTTTATTTTATTTTTGGTTTAGTATTTACTTTATTTAGGTTTTTTTATTTTTTAGTTTAGTTTAGGTTTTATTTATATTATTTTAGTTTAATTTTAATTTTATTTTATTATTTTCTTTGGTTTAAGTTTAGGTTTAGGTTTAAGTTTTAGTTAATGTTTTAATTTAATTTTTTTTTTTTTTTGGTTTAGGTTTTTTTTATTTATTTTAGTTTTTTATTTAATTTAGTTTAGTTTTAGGTTTTTAGCTTTTTAAGGTTTAAGGTTCATTATTTAGGGTTTTGGTTTTAGGGTGTTTAGTTTAGGGCTTAGGGTTTCTGTTTTAAGTTTAGGGTTTAAGTTTTAGTTTAGGGTTTAGGGTTTAAAGTTTTTTTATTTGTAATAGAGAACAAATTAAAATTCAACATTTCTTCTTTTGATTTATGAACCAAGTATCACTCATGTTTCTAAGACACAATTGATGACATAGATAAAAATGAGGATCTATGAGAAAATAAAACCACAGAAAGTGGAACCTTTTCTTATAAAGACACAATTCCATGAGGAGAAGATATTTGTGGTTCTTTTCTCGGTTTAGAACCATCCGCCTCTCAGTAGGATCCACCATCATATCCTTGATCTCTCCCTCATAGATGATTGTAACCTTGCACCTGCCTCCATTAATTTTTTGACCACCACCTCCATATCCAGGCACTTTACCACTATGATAAGCCTCCACCTTAGCCTCCACTTAAATCTAGAGGTTGATGTTAATGATCATGTTGTTAAGGTTCTGCCCATTCATAGGGTTTAGGGTTAGTTTAGGGTTTTAGGTTCAAGGTTAGTTTAGCTTTAGGGTTTATGGTTAGTTTTGGGTTTAGTGTTTAGGGTTAGGGTTTACAATTTAGGGTTTAGAATTTAGGGTTTAGGGTTTTAAGGTTTTACAGTTTAGGGTTTAAGGTTTAGGGTTTAGGGTTTAGGGTTTAGGTTTTAGGATTTAGGGTTTAGGTTTATTTTTTATTTATTTGAGTTTATTTTATTTTTTATTTTATTTAGGTTTATTTTTTTATTTAGTTTAGTTTATTTATTTTAGGTTTATTTATTTTAGTTTAGGAATATTATTTTAGTTTATTTTTAAGGTTCAAGTTTAGGTTTAGGTTTATTTTTTAGTTGAGTTTTATTTTTATTTTATTTTTTAATTTTAGGTTTTACTTTTTATTTTTAAGTTTAGGTTTAGGATTTTATTTTATTTTTTTTAGGTTTACATTTTAGCTTTTTATTTTAAATTTATTTTTAGATTCTATTTTTTTGTTTAGGGTTTAGGGTTTGGGGTTTCGTGTTTAGATTTTAGGGTTTAGATTTTAGGGTTTGTGATTTAGGGTTTTAGGGTATATGATTTAGGGTTTAGGGTTTAGGGTTTTTGGTTTTTTTTAAAATAGAGAATAAATTAAGATTTAACATTTCTTCTTTTGGATTCCATCAACCAAGTCACACATCAAGTTTTCTAAGACACATGAGATGACATAGATAAAAAATGAGCACACATAGAGTAAATCAAAAACCCTAGATAACTAGAACCGTCTATACTATAAAAACAGTTCCATAGCGTGGATCGGATCGACCTCAGTAGAGATCCACCATCAAATCCCGATCTCTACCTCAGCCACCATCTGGTAACCTCATGCTCCTCTACATAACCACCACTCCAACCACCACCATATCAACCCGGCACCTCGGATCCCCACCACTCGATGCGCCTCGCCTTCACTTCCATTAATAGATCTAAACAAAGCCTGGTTGTCAGTGTTGTTCCTACCATCAAGGTTATGCCCATTCTTAGGGTTTAGGTTTAGGTTTAGGTTAAGGTTTATTGGGTTTTAGGGTTTAGGTTCATTTTTTAATTTATTTAATTACTTTAGTTTTAGGTTTAGGGTTTGGGTTTTAGGGTTAGGGTTTAGGGTTTTTGTCTTTATGCTTTTAGGGTTTAAGGTTTAGGATTAGGGTTTAGTGTTTTGAGTTTTTTAAGGTTTAGGGTTTAGGATTAGTTTTTGGGTTTAGGGTTTTACATTTAAGGTTTAGGGTTTTTTTTTTTAAAATTAAGTATACCGGTGGGTTTTGGTTTATTTAGTTTACTTAGTTTATTTTTTATTTATTTTAGTTTATTTTTTTATTTTTATTTTCCTTTAGTTTAGTTTAATTATTTTAGGTATATTTATTTTTGTTTAGGTTTTTTATTTTAGTTTATTTTTAGTTTTAGGTTTAGGTTTAGTTTATTTTTTAGTTTTAGGTTTAATTTTTTTATAAGTTTAGGTTTTTATTTTACTTTTTTAGTTTAGGTTTTAGGTTTTTATTTTAGATTTATTTTTGAGATATTTTATTTTAGTTTAGGTTTAGTTTTATTTTTAGTTTATTTTATTTTATTTAGTTTAAGTTTAGGTTTAGGTTTAGTTTATTTCAAGATTAGGTTTAAGTTTTATTTATTTTAGTTTAGTTTATTTTAGTTTAGGCTTAAGTTTATTTTATTTTGTTTATTTTTTTAGTTTATGGTTTAGGTTCTACATTTTATTTATTTTTATGTTTAATTTTAGGTTTATTTTTTAGGTTTAGGCTTTAATTTAGTTTTTATTTTATTTTATTTTATGTTTATTTTATTTTTATTTATATTTAGTTTTCATCTTATTAAGGTTTTTTATTCTTAGCATTATTTTATTTTTTTAGTTTAGTTTAGGTTTTTCTTTATTTTATTATAGTTTATTTTTATTTTTTATTTTATTTTATTTTTAGGTTTAGGTTTTGGTTTTAGTTTAGGTTTTATTTTATTTTATTTTATTTTATTTTAAAATTTTATTTAGGTTTAGGTTTTATTTAATTATTTTATTTTTAGGTTTTATTTAGTTTATCTTTAAGTTTTTTGGTTTTTAGGGTTTAGTGTTTTGGGTTTAGGGTTTGTGGTTTAGGGTTTTAAGGTTTAGGGTTTAGGGTTTGGGTTTAGGGTTTAGGGTTTAAGGTTTAGTGTTTGGAGGTTTAGGGTTATTATGGTTTTGGGTTTAGGGTTTAAGGTTTTTTAGGGTTTAGGGTTTAGGGTTTAAGATTTAGGGTTGTATGTTTAAGATTTAGGGTTTACGATTAATATTAGGGTTTAGGGTTTAGGGTTTAGGATTTAGGGTTGTATGTTTAAAATTTAGGGTTTAGGGTTAATTTTAGGGTTTAGGTTTAGGGTTTAAGATTTTTTTCAAAAAAAGGAAAAAAAAGTTAAGTAAAGATAGGTTTAGGTTTATTTAATTATTTAATTTATTTAAGTTTATCTTATTTTTTATTTTTATTTAAGTTTATTTATCTTAGTTTGGATTTTTAATTTTAGTTTATTTTTTTATGTTTAGGATTAGGTTTATGTTTATTTTTTAGTTTAGTTTTATTTTGATTTCATTTTTTAGGTTTAGGTTTTATTTTCTATTTTGATGTTTAGTTTAGGTTTTTATTTTATTTTTTAGGTTTTGGTTTTAGGTTTTTATTTTAGGTTTAATTTTAAGTTTAATTTTTTAGTTTAGTTTTAAGTTTATTTTTGGTTTATTTTATTTTATCTAGTTTTAGGTTTAGTTTATTTTAGGTTTTGGTTTTTGTTTTATTTATTTTAATTTGGTTTAGTTTAGTTTAGGTTTAGGTTTATTTTTATTTTAGGTTTAGTTTTTATTTTTAATTTAGGAATTGGATTTTATTTGTATATTTACTTTTAGGTTTAGGATTTTATTTATTTTTTATTTATTATATTTTAGGTTTATTTTATTTTTATTATATTTTATTTTTAATTTGTTTAGGTTTTTATTTTTTGGTTTATTTTATTTTATAGTTTAGTTTAGGTTTTTATTTATTTTATTTTATTTTAGTTTTATTTTTGTTTCAATTTATTTTTAGGTTTAGGTTTAGATTTTTATTTTTTCTTATTTTTTATTTTATTTAGGTTAAGGTTTTTTTTTTATTTATAGGTTTTATTTATTTTAGGTTTAGGTTTTTAAGTTTTAGGGTTTAGGGTTTAGGGCTTAGGGTTTATGGTTTAGGGTTGTTGATTTTAGGGTTTAGGGTTTAGGGAGTAGGATTTAGGGTTTGGGGTTTAGTGTTAAGGTTTAGAGCCATAGATTTTAGGGTTTAGGGTTTAGGGTTTTAGGGTTTACAGTTTATGGTTTAGTGTTTAGGGTTTAGGATTTAGTGTTTAGGGTTTAGGGTTTAGGGTTTTTTTTGTTTTAAATTTTTTTTTAATTTTAATTTTTTAAAATTAAGTAAATCAGTAGTTTTAGGTTTATTTAGTATATATTTTTATTTTTTATAGTTTATTTTATATTTTTTATTTTTTTATTTTTATTTTTATTTAGTTTAATTTATTTATTTTAGGTTTATTTTTTTTAGTTTATTTTTCAGGTTTAGGCTTAGGTTTAGGTTTATTTTTTAGTTTAGTTTTTTTTTTTGTTTTGTTTTTTAGGTTTAGGTTTTATTTTTTATTTGTAGGTTTAGGTTTAGGTTTTTATTTAAGGTATTTTTTTAGGTATTATTTTTTAGTTTAGGTTTAGGTCTATTTTAAGTTTATTTTATTATATTTTGTTTAGGTCTAAGTTTAGGTTTAGGTTTTATTTATTTTAGTTTAGTTTATCTTAGTTAGGTCTAGGTTTATATTATTGTTATTTTATGTTTAGGTTTTTATTTTATTTTATTTTAGGGTTCAGGTTTTCTTTATATTTACTATTAGGTTTAGGTTTTATTTAACTTTTTTATTTTATTTTATTTTTTATTTTAGATTTAGTTTTTATTTTATTGAGGTTTTTTATTTTACTTTTAGGTTTAGCTTTTAGGTTTTCATTTTAGGTTTATTTTTAGTTTTTATTTTTTAGTTTAGGTTTAGGTTTACTTTTAGTTTATTTTATTTAGTTTAGTTTATCATTTAGGTTCAATTTATTTTAGGTTTAGGTTTTAATTATTTTATTTTAGTTTATTTTAATTTATGTTTAAGTTTATTTTATTTTGTTTATTTTATTTTATTTTTTTTTATTTTTATTTTTAGTTTAGGGTTTTTATTTTTATTTATTTCTAGGTTTTATTTTTATATTTATCTTTTGGGTTTAGGTTTTTAATTTAGTTTTTATTTTATTTTATTTTAGGTTTAATTTTTATTTATTTTACATTTAGTTTTATTATATTTAGGTTTTGTTATTCTTAAGTTTATTTTATTTTTTAGTTTTGTTTAGGTTTTATTTTTTTAATTTTACTTTATTTTATTAGTTTATTTTATTTTATTTTAAGGTTTAGATTTAGATTTTTATTTAGGTTTTTATTTTATTTTATTTTTTTATTTATTTAGATTTGGTTTTTTTAATTATTTTATTTTTAAGTTTTATTTAGTTTAGGTTTATGTTTTTAAGGTTTAGTGTTTACGGTTTAGGGTTTAGGGTTTAGGGTTTAGGGTTTTTGGGTTTAGGGCTTAGGGTTTAGGGTTTTAGGTTTTAAATTCAGGGTTTAGTGTTTAGGCTTTAAGTTTTCGTGTTTTTAGGGTTTAGGGTTTAGGGTTATTTATGGTTTAGGGTTTAGGGTTTAGGTTGTAGGTTTAGGGCTCAGGGTTTAGGGTTAATTTTAGGGTTTGGGTTAGGGTTTAAGGTTTTGGATTTATAATTTAGGGTTTTTAGCTTAAGGTTTAGAGGTTTTTTTTAATTAAGTATACTAATAGGTGGATTTATAATTTGGGTTTACTTAAGGTTTAGAGGTTTTAATTAAGTACCAAGGTTTAAGTTATTTTAGTTTATTTTAATTTAATTTATTTTATTTTATTTATTTTTAGGGTTTGGGCTTTTAGGTTGTGGTCCAGATTTAGGTCAGAGTTTCAGGTTTAGGGTTAGGTTTAGTAGGAATATATGCATGGTTTTAACAAATCAAGCAAACCAGTTAGATTTATAGTTTTTGGTAGATGGGTAGGGTTTGTGGTTATGCTTAGGGTTTAAATTTTTTGGGTTTAGGGTTTAGGGTTATTACTGTGGTAGTGTAAGTGGTAGGGTTTATGGTCTGTTTAGGGTTAGTGTTTGATTTTATTTTTTTTTTTATTTTTTTTTTATCTTTTATTTTATTTAGTGTTATTTTAGGGTTTGAGTGGTTTAGGATCAGGGTTTTGGGATTTCAAGGGTTTGGCATTTAGCTTGCAGATTTAGGGTTTTGGGGTTAGTTTTTAGGATCTTTTAGTGTTGGGGGTTTATTTATTTATTTTATTTTTGGGTTAAGGTTTATGTTAATTTGGTTTAGTTTAGTTTATTTTTTTAAATTATGTAAACTATATTTAGGTTTTTCTAATTTATTTGGTTTGATTTTATTTATTTTAGTTTATTTTATATTTTATTTTTATTTAGTTTTATTTTTTTAGTTTTATTTCTTTTATTTATTTTAGGTTTACTTTATTTTAGTTTAGGTTTTTTATTTTAGTTTATTTTTTAGGTTTAGGTTTAGGTTTATGTTCCCTTTTTATTTTAGCTTTATTTTTATTTTTTATTTTTGGTTTAGGTTTTATTTTTTTTTTTTAGGTTTAGGTTTATGTTTTAATTTTGTTTTTTTATGTTTAGATTTTAGGTTTTTATTTTATGTTTATTTCTAGGTTTTATTTTTTAGTTTAGGTATTTATTTTTAATTAATTTTATTTTATTTAGTTTATGGTTTAGGCTTAGTTTATTTTAGGTTTAGGTTTAAGTTTTATATATTTTTATTTAGGTTTAGGTTTTTTTAGTTTAAGCTTTAGGTTTTATTTATTATTTATTTTAGCTTTATTTTTTTAGGTTTACATTTTAGTTCATTTTTTATTTTATTTTATTTTAGTTTATTTTAATTTTTTCATTTAGCTTTATTTTATTTATTTCTATTTTTTTTTTTTAGTTTATTTTTTTTAGTTTAGTTTTTTAATCTCTTATTTTAGTTTAGTTTTATTTCTTATTTTAATATATTTTTAAGTTTTGGTTTTAGTTTAGGTTTTATTTTATTTTATTTAGGTTTATGATTTTATTTATTTTATTTTTTAGGTTTTATATTAGGTTTAGGTTTTTGTTTTAGGGATTTAGGGTTGTAGGTTTTAGGGTTTAGGTTTAGGTTTTTTTATTTTTTTATTTTTTTATTTTTTTATTTTAGGGTTTAGGAATTAGGGTTTAGGGTTTAGCTTTTTAGGTTTTAGTTTAGGGTTCAAGTTCTATGAGGTTTAGGGTTTTAGGATTTTTTTTAATAGAGAACAAATTCAGATTCAACATTTCTTCTTTTTGATTTCACCAACCAAGTAACACACCAAGTTTTCTAAGACACAAACAACAACATAGATAAAAATTAGCATGCATTAAGCAATTAACAACCCTAGATAACTAAAACTATCTTAAAAGACATAGTTCCATATACGAAATTGGATCAGTCTTCCTAGCTCCCATCGATCCACCCGGCCTCTCAAGTTACAAGATCCACACCATCATATCATTGATCTCTCCCTCTCGCCACCACCATGTCAGTGCCATTCCTCCCACCTCCATAACCACCATGCCTCCAACAACCTCCATATCCACCGGCCAGATCCCCGCCCACTTATGATAACCTCTACCTTTGCCTCCACCGCCAAATCTAGACCGAGCTTAGTTATCATGTTTGACATCAAGGTTCAGCACATTCCTAGGGTTTAGGTTTATTAGGTTTTAGGGTTTATGTTTTTTTTAAAAAAATTTATTTAGTTACTTAGATTTAGATTTAGGGTTTGGGGTTCAGGGCTTAGGGTTTTGGGTTTAGTGTTTAGGGTTTAGGGTTTAGGGTTTTAGGGTTTATAATTTAGGTTTAGGTTTAGGGTTTAGCATTTGGGTTTTTAGGTTTTTAGAGTTTGGGTTTAGGGTTTGGGGTTAGTTTTAATGTTTAGGGTTAGGTTTTTTTTAATTTTCTTTAAATTTTTCTTTTTTTTAAAATTAAGTAAAATTATAGGTTTAGGTTTATTTAGTTTATTTTTTATTTTTATCTAGGTTTATTTTGTTTTTATTTTGTTTAGTTTATTTAATTTAGATTTATTTATTTAGTTTAGTTTATTATTTTAGTTTATTTTTTTTAGTAGTTTAGGTTTTAGTTTATTTTATTTTATTTTATTTTTTAGGTTTCATTTGGTTTGGTTTAGGTTTTTACCTTCTTTTTTTAGGTTTGGGTTTTAGGTTTTTATTTTGTGATTATTTTTAGGTTTTTTTTTTAGTTTAGGTTTAGGTTTTTATTTTATTTTATTTTTTATTTTACTTAGTTTCGATTTAAGTTTTAGGTTTTTAGAGTTTAGGGTTTAGGGTTTAGGGTTTAGGGTTTAGAGTATAGGGTTTGGGTTATAAGATTGTAGGTTTTAGTCTTTAAGGGTTTAGGGTTAAGGTTTTTTTATTTTTTTATTTTAGGGTTTGGGTTTGGTTTAGGATTTTGGTTTAGTTTAATTTTAGTTTACGATTTAGAGTTTTGGTTTTAATAGAACAAATTCAAATTCAACATTTCTTCTTTTGGATTTCATCAACCAAGTAACACAACAAGTTTTCTAAGACACAAGTGAAGATATAGACAAAAAATGAGCACGCATAGGGAAAATCAAAAACTCTAGATAACTAGAACCATCTCTAGTGTAAAGACACAATACCATATGCAATAGATCGGCTCAGTCATTCTTTAGTTTCTCCAGTTCCCATCAAAACCACTGTGGCCTCTCGAGTAGTGGGATCTAGCATTATATCCCTGATCTCTCCCTTCGCCACCATTACGGATGTACCCTCCATCGCACATCCCGCCTCCATAACCACCACTACTCCGACCACCACCTCTCTATCCACCAACACCTCCAAATCCCCATCGCCATCGTGATAAGCCACCTCACTCCACCGCTAGATCTAAACCGATCATTAGTGATGTTCATGCTATCATGGCTCAGCCATTCTTACTTAAGTTTAGGTTTAAGTTTTAGGTTTAGGTATTTTTTAATTTATTTATTTAATTTAGGTTTAGGATTAGGGTTTGGGGTTTTATTTAAGGTTTAGGGTGGGTTTTGTTTATACTAGGGTTTAGGTTTTAACATCTTAGTGTTTAGGGGAGTAGGTTTTTTTGGGTTTAGGTTTTTAGGGTTTAGGGTTAGGGTTTTAAATTTTTTTAAATTAAGTAAACATGGTTTAGGTATTTTATTTTATTTTTATTTATTTTAGTTTTATTTTTTTTAATTTATTTGGTTTATTTTAATATTTAGTTTAGTTTATTTATTTTATTTATTTACTTTAATTTAGATTTTTATTTTATTTATTTTAGGATTAATTTAGCTTTAAGCTTTTTTTTAGTTTTTTTATTTTTATTTTTTATTTTTAGGTTTTTTATTTTATTTAGGTTTAGGTTTTTTTTTATTTTATGTTTTAGGTTTAGGTTTTAAGTTTTTATTTTAGGTTTATTTAGGTTTAGGTTTTAGTTTATTTTATTTTATTTAGTTTATGTTAATTTAGGTTTAGTTTATTTTAGTTTTTAGGTTTTATTTATTTTATTTAGTTTATTTTAGTTTAGATTTAGGTTTAAGATTTTTAGTTTAGATTTTGATTATTTTTTAAGTTTTATTTTTAAATTTTAGGTAGGTTTTATTTAGTTTTAATTTTATTTTATTTAGGTTTATTTTATTTTATTTTAGGTTTAGTTTTTTATTTTATTTAGGTTTTAATTTTTAGTTTAGTTAAGGTTTAATTTAATTTATCTATTTTAGTTTTATTTTTTTTTATTTTATTTTGGTTTAAGTTTAAGTTTACATTTAGGTTTAGTTTTATTTAGTTTTTTATTTTATTTATTTTGGTTTTTTTTATTTCTTTTAGGTTTTAATTTAGTTATGTTTAGGTTTTAGGTTTTTTTTTATGGTTTAGTATTTAGGGTTTATGGTAGGGTAGTGTTGAGGTTTAGTTTAGGTTGGAGATGGGTTTAGGTTTATTTTAGGTTTTATTAGGGTTTATTTAGGGTTTAGTGTTGTAAGTTTAGGGATTTTTATTTAATTTTTTTACTTTTTTTATTTTTTTTTTTAAATTAAGTAAACTAGTAGGTTTAGGTTTATTTTATTTATTTTTTCTTTATTATAGTTTATTTTATTTATTATTATTATTTTGGTTTATTTTTTTTTATTTTCATTTTTTATATAGTTTTTATTTTTTTTATTTTAAGTTTATTTTTTTATTTTATTTTTAGTTTTTATTTTATTTTGGTTTTTATTTTTTTAGTTTAGTTTAGGTTTTTATTTATTTTATTTTTGTTTAGTTTTTTTTATTCTATGTTTTTTTTAGGTTTAAGTTTAGTTTTAGGTTTTTGTTTATGTTTTAATTTTTTTTTATTTTTAGGTTTTGTTTAGTTTCGGTCTAGGTTTTTAGCTTTATAGGGTTTATGGTTTAATGTTAGTTTAGGGTTTTTTTAAGGAAAATTAGGTAAATTTTTATTGCCACAAAGAAAAATAAAGTAATTAGAGGTAAATCTCTGCTAATGCTCAAAGTGCTAAAATAAATCCTAAAGAGATAAACCCCCTAACTATTACAACAATGAAGGAAATAATGCAAAAGAAAAACCAAAAAATCAACAATGAAAAATCAATGTGAGCACCAACAAACTTCATTTGGTCTTTTTGATACTAGCAAGATCCACCTACAAGACTCTCCCTACGTTTAAAAGAAATCTATAACATACTTTTGAAAGGATGACTATAATTAAGCCAACATAAAAAAGTAAGAGCAAATAGAAGGAGTAAAGTAAAGAAAATGCTTAGGCTTAGTTCCAATCATCTCAAGGATCAACACTATATGTAAGCAGCCAAACTTTAGGAGAAGGGTTACAATTACATATAATGCTACCACCCAAAAGAAGAAAGAGTGGGAAACATCAAGGCCATCAAAGCTAGCATACCTCATGTAGCCCATCATCCAAAGTCCTTCATCCAACAAGGCTACAAAATCCTCCAAACATCTAAAAGCCAACCACCGCCAAGAACAACCAAGCCCAATAAGGAAGAAAATCAACCAACCATCAGGGATAGTAGTAGTACAGTAGGAGAACCACCAAAGCCACCACCAAAAAGGAATAAAAAATACAAAAGAGAAAGCATCATGACAGGGGTAACAACACAAACCAGAGATAAAAAAGAGCAAAATAGAAAATACAAGTGCTCATATCGTCGACCAACAAAGGAGAAAATAAGAAACACCCTAACTGAAAGGGTGGGCAAGGCTATCACTCAAATAGAAAATAGGGGTGTTAGCTATAGCCAAGAGAGAAAAATCAAAGAAAGAGGAAACAAGAAATATAGGTCACTAAAAGAACACTAGCACGTTCCCTAAACATTCACCAAAGGAGCAAGAAAAATTGGCCAAAATAGCCAACCCTCCAACCAACCCAGCCAACCAATATAACCAACCAAACTAGCCAGCAACATATCCTCCTAGCCAACCATCATAGCAGTTGAGTCACTATAGCACCC
Organism: Cymbidium sinense; assembly: GCA_021442155.1. Classification (NCBI taxonomy): domain Eukaryota; kingdom Viridiplantae; phylum Streptophyta; class Magnoliopsida; order Asparagales; family Orchidaceae; genus Cymbidium; species Cymbidium sinense. The sequence goes on along the minus strand of JAKCPB010001625.1, from coordinate 17,817 downwards.
AAGAGGGAGGGTGAGGGGGGCGGGCTATGAATTGGGCGATATTAAAAATTTTAAAAGTTAAATCTTAAATTTTAAGTTTTAGTAGAAAATTAATTTTTGATTTTATAATGATAAGATACAATTCTTAATGCAGCAAAAACAAAAGTACAACAAAGTAAAGAGAGACAATAGACACATAATTTTTATGTGGTTCAGCCAAACCCCAAAACCAGCCTACGTCCACGCCTAGCCACCCATGGCTAGGAATCCATTAAATACAAAAAATAACTTACAAATAGTACTCTCCTATAACGGGGTGAGTACAACCCCTACAATAATATGTACTCTCCTACAAAGGGGTGAGTACAACCCCAATATAAATTTTACAGCACGAAAAGAAAAATATAAAATAATAAATAAATCTCTCACAAATACACCAAGCTATCCAATTCAAAAAATGATCTCGCAACTTATAAATGATCACTTACAACTTAAAATTCTCACTTAATATTAATAAGAAATAATAAAATAAATATCTTAAAGTGTTCTTACTAAGATGTTTATGTTATTAAAATTTGTAGACTAATATAAAAATGATTTCAAAATATATTCACAATATTCTTTTGCACAATAAAATAAATTTCAGCAAGGAATAATTTGTTTTATTTTAACCAAAAAGATTCTTTCAATTAAAGCTAATGATCACAAAATACTTAAATAAAATGGGTATATGATAGATCTAAGTAGGCTAGTAAGCTTTTAATTAAAAAGAGAGATCTAGCAAATATGAAAATAATTTCAGCATAATAATTTAATTTAAAATGCTTAAAATATACTTCTAAAATAGATCTAAGAATAAATAATATTTCAAAATAAGATTAACGAAGAAATGTTTCAAAAAACCAAAATAAATTTGTAGGAAGTTAAAAATTTCAATTAGTTAAAATAGATCCTAAAAACTATCACAAGAGTTTTTCACAAAAAAATGATTGAGAAACTTTGATGTGAAAAAAAATGTACAAAGACTAAAACACCAAAAAATATAAATTAGAAAGAATAAATAGATGGTGAAAATAGCATGAACAACTAAAAAGGATTAAGATCAAGAAAACAAACTCAAGTAATTTGAGAAAGCTTACTTAGTTGAAGATGTTGAAGCTTCCAAACCAAGGATTTGATCTTGCAATATTTGGAGAACACTTGGAAGGAAAATCTAAGAAATTTTCTCTTAGATTTGCTGGAGTGATTTTGAATTTTGAATGAGGAATACTTTCATGAAGAGAATGAGGCTATTTATAGCAAGAAGGTCAATTTGAATTATTTCAAAAAAATATATTATTCTAACATCATGTTATCATCTAATAATTTAATATTCAATAAAAATATAATTTATATTAAATAAATATTAAATTTAAGTAGAAAAAATTTAGCTATTCACATGGGCAAGTCAAAAATAATCAAATATGGCTCTTAATATATTCAAAGCATGTAGCATGTATTCATTATTAAAATCAGCTAATGTTTGAAAAGTCATAATAAATTCAATTTTAATCAAGTGTGGGTCATGTAGCCTATCAAATTAAAGGAAAAAAATCCAAGGAACCTGTTGGATATGAAATCAGATATAAATTTTTTGATTACAAAATGACTTTGGCTAAAATACCAAATTTCACATATTTTTGTTAATTTTGAAATATGATATTTAAATATTATGATATAATTTATATATAATCATTCATATGTTATCATATAACCTTCAAATTAAATTAAAATATTTAATTATATTAAGTAAATAAAATACACTTAATAGTCATAATTTATTATCATTTATTATTTTGACAATTCAAATGCTATGTATGAAACATATAATTGAATGTTAATTAGATGTAGATTTATATAAATTAACATCATTAAAATAATATGTTTAGTTGTGAGTAAATTGATTAATGCCAATGAACTCATATGAATTTCTAAGATAGTTATAAATGCATATAACCTAAAATATTTTAGATTGAGCTTCACATTATCCATTTTGATCTATCTTTCATTCTTCTACTTTTGCAATTTCAAACATATTGTGAGATGTATTGGATATGTAATTAGCAATTGATATATCTAAACACATAAAACATTCATTAGAACATCCAAACATTCATTTGTTATCATCAAAATTAATTGATTGAACATGAGGCTCATTAAGCCAACAATCTCCCCTTTTATGATGACAAACTAATGTATTGATTTTGATGAAGGTGCAAATTTGACCTTTCATCATAGTTTTTGAAAAAAAAATCTCTTCTAAAAAAATTTATGCACAAGAGATGAATAATGTTGCTCCCCCTAAATGTATGCATAGACTTAATACTAACCAACATTTTACTCTTCTCCCCTTTTGACAACATCAAAAGTGAGAACAAAATATTAATTTTAAATATTAGGATCTAACATTCCAAGCAAGCATCTTGAGGTACAAAAATGTTCTTCTGGTAATGTTTTTGTAAAAATATCTGTAATTTGTAAATCGGTACTAAAGAAATTATTATTAACATCACCTTTCAAAACATGATCCCTAATAAAATGATGTCTAATTTCTATATGCATGGTTCATGAGTGATGGATAGGATTTTAAATCAAACTAATAGCACTAGTATTGTCACACTAAACAAGAATATGATCTTGCTTAATACCAAAATCTTCTGATTATTGCTTTAACCAAAGGACCTGAGCAACACAACTATCGATAGCTATGTACTCAGCCTCAATAGTGGATAAAGCTACAAAATTTAGTTTTCTAGATGACCAAGACACAAGCGATGATCCTAAAAAATGACATGTGCCTAATGTGCTTTTTCTATCTACTTTACATCCAGCAAAATCAGCATCAGAATAAGCAACCAAATCACATGATAAAGAATTTTAGGATACCATAAACCACCTAGTAGTGCCTATATCAAATACCAAAGATACGCTTGACTTATTAAATGAGATTCTTTAGGTTGGCAAAAATGAGCACACAACAAACAACAAACATAATATCGCCTACTAGCGAAGGTATAAAAGTGAACCTATCATACTCCTATAAAGTTTTGATCAACAGATTTTCCTAATTCATCTAAATCTAATTTTCTAGATGGGCTCAAAGGAGTTTTACTAGATTTAAATCTTTTCATGTCAAATCTCTCAAGCAATTCATTTGTGTACTTGGTTTGATGGATAAATGTGCCATTTTCTTATTGCTTCACTTGAAGACCTAAGAAAAAATTAAGTTCTCCCATCATACTCATTTCAAACTCTTTAGACATCAAAGATGAGAACTCATGGCACAAAGATTCATTTGTACTTCCAAATAATATATCATCTACATACACTTGTACCATAATCAAATCATCATCTATGCTCTTAAGGAATAAGGTGGTATCTACTCTACCCTTTCTAAATCCATGATCTATCAAAAAGTTACTTAACCTATCATACCAAGCATGAGGAGCTTATTTTAAACCATATAAGGCTTTCTTTAATTTATACACATGATTTGAACAATCAAGGCTCTCAAATAGAGGTGGTTGCTCTATAGATACATTTTGGTCAATAAATCCATTCAAAAATGCACTTTTAACATCCATTTGAAAAAGTAAAAGCATAAGCAAGGAGTAACTGATAGCTTCTACTTTTACGCAAAAGATTCTTCAAAATCTATACCTTCAATTTGTGTACCCTTGCAACTAACCTAGCTTTATTTCTAACAATACAACAATCATCTAGCTTATTCCTAAAGACCCATTTTGTTCCAATGACATTTTGATCTAGGTGTCTTGGGACAAATTCCCAAACATCATTTTTAACAAATTGATTCAACTCCTCTTCCATAGCAATAATCCAAAATTATCATTTAATGCTTCTTCTAAATTTTAGGTTCAACCTCGATAAAATGATGAATGATCTACAACCTCTACTATGTCTTCTTGTCATAACTCCTTTTAAAGGATCTCCTATAATTAGTTCCTTTGGATGATTTTTATTATATTTCCATTCTTTAGGCAATGAATCATCCACATTATCTTCTAAAGATATTTTCTTTTATCAATCTCTTCATCAATCACTTCATTTCTAATGGATCATTAAATTTTCATCAAAATAACATGTATTGATTCTTCTACAATCATTTTTCTCTTATTGAAAACTCTATAAGCTCTTACTAAAAAGATAGTATCCTAAGAAAATGCCATCATCTGATTTGCAATCAAACTTACCTAAAGTTATTTTCCATTATTCAAAATAAAGCATTTACATCCAAATACATGAAAGTGTTCAATCTTAGGTTTCTTTCCAAAAAATAATTCATAGGGTGTCTTCTTCAAAATTGGTCTAAAATAGATCCTATTCATCACATAACATGATTTACTACTTCCAAAAATATTTTGGCAATTTATACTCATCAAGCATAGATCTACTTAATTCTTAATATTCTATTTTTTTCTCTACTACTCCATTTTGTTGGGAGTTCTAGGTGTAGAAAAATTATGTCTAATCCCATGTTCATCACAATAATCCTCAAATAATTTATTTTCAAATTTGCCACCATGATCAGTTTGAACCCTATTAATCAAAAGGCCTTGTTCTCTTTGAATATATTTAGAAAACTTTCTAAACTTACCAAAAACATCATCCTTGTAAGTTAGAAATAAAACACAAGTATATCGAGAGAAATCATCAACAATCACAAAACCATAATTTTTTCCACCAAAACTAGTAATAGGACCAAATAATTCCATGTGCAATAATTCTAGAGGTCTAGAAGTAGAAATAATATTTTTACTTTTAAATGAGCTTCTAGAATGCTTACCATGAATACATGCATCACAAATATAGTTTGAATGAAAATTTAATTTAGGCAATCCAACTACTAAATCAAGTTTGGCAATTTTAGTGTGTGCATGTTAATATGACATATTCCTATGCCATAACCATATATCATCATGAGTGCTTTTAAAACAAAGTAAATTCAAATTCACATCATGAAAGCTATCTAAATCAATGACATAAATATTTTTGTATATCTTTTCCTACTACAAAACATTTTCATTATTTTTTATAATGCAATATGATGCATGAAATACTACATTCAAACCTTTATCACATAATTGACTAATAGAAATTAAATTATGTTTTAATCCTTCTACTAGAAAAACTTTATCTAAAGTGATAGAATTATTACAAATAGAACCAATGCCAATGATCTTTCCCTTTGCATTATCTCCATATGTAACATTTCCTCCATCACTTGATTCTAAAGTTGTGAATTTATCTTTATCTCTTATCATATGTCTTGAACATCCACTATCCATGTACCAAATTCCTTCTTTGATTTTTCTTTGAAGGCATTCCTACAAAAGAAACTCACATGTTAACTTTTGGAATCCAAACATGTTTGGGTCCACATTCTAAATTTGAAGCAAGATATCTAGAATGCATGGTTTGTACCTTTTGGTACCCATACATGAGATGATTGCTTAGTGTTTTGTAATTTTGTGCATATCAATCAAATGAAATATGCCCTTTCTATCACAATAGTTGCACCAAACATTGGTGTTTGCATATGACTTAGCATGATAATTATAAGGTATATATGAGTGGGATGTGTATGATGCAAATAATTTTATTAAATGTTTTTCTTGATGAAGTATTATAATGAACTTGTGATTTCAAACATAATTCTAATCTTGCTTTTAACAAGATATTCTCTCTTCAAGTTTACATACAAGTAAGGAACAATTTAATAAAGAAGTATTTTTACTTTTAAATTATCACATTCATTTTTAAATCACAAAATGCATATCTAAATTTTATGTTCTTTTCTAAGGTTTTGTATTTTCTTTTTAATTTTTTATATTCAATAACTAAATCATTAAAAGCATCATCTAATTCATCATAAGATATATCATTACATACCTCTTGAGAATCTAAGTCAGATTCTCCATTTTCCATAAGACATATGTTGACCTTTTCATCGGATGAGCAAGTACTTGATTCATTTGAATCTGGATTGGCCCATAAAGCCATCTTCTTCTTCTTATGGTACTTTTTCCTTCATTCTTTTTTCTTCTTTCCACATCAATTTCTTCTTCTTTGATTCAACAAGTTCGCAATCACCTCTTATGTGTCCGTTTTTACAATGGTAACAAATTTCACTGGAAATTTCTTAGTTTGAAATTTATAGTTTTTAGATTTTTCATAAATTTGATTCTTCTTCCTTAGCAAGTTCCCAAGCCTTTTGGATAGCATGACCACCAACTCACTATCACCATCTGAGCTTAAGGTGTTATGCTCATCACTGTCACCAACTTGTAATGCAATGGCTTTTCATTTCTCCTTCTACCTTTTTGCTGAGTTATCCATCTTATCCCTTTGAGCAATAACCTGTTCATGTGCTATCAAAGAACCCAAAAGCTGATCAAGTGGATAAGTAGATAAATCCTTAGCTTCACTAATAGCTATTACTTTAGCTTCCCATTCTTTTGGAAGACATCTAAGAATCTTATAGACTAAGTCTTGATTCTATATGTTTTCCAAGAGAATGCAATGTTAATTATTTTCATGAATCTAGTATACATATCAAATAGATTAAGGAGACATATGAAATAACTCATATTCATGAACAAGTCTATTTATGTGAGCATCTCTAACTTCACTAGTTCCTTCATAAGTTATAATGAGTTTATCCCATATTTCTTTTTACTTAACATAGAAATTTTCATGTAATCAGGTAATAAAGCACAATGTAAAGTATTACAAGCCCTAGCATTTAATTCATCAAGTTCTCTTCATAGACCATTTCTCAAAAGGTTTTTCTACTTTAATGCCATTTACTTCTACTATGTATGATATTGATGTGTCAACATATACCACATGCGTGCATCTTGACCTCTTAAAAATGTACTAATTCTATTTTTCCAATAATCAAATGGTACACTATCTAAAAGTGGAGGTCTATGAGTGGATTGTCCCTCTGGTAGTGAACCCTTTGGAAAACCTTACAGTGAAAAGATCTACTCTTGGATGTTAATAAAATAGCCTAGGATCTGATACCAATTGTGAGTCACTATAGCACCCAAGATGAATTAATTTTTAAAAGTTAAATCTTAAATTTTAAGTTTTAGTAGAAAATTAATTTTGATTTTATAATGAAAGATACAATTCTTAATGCAAAAAATAAAAGTACAAGAAGTAAAGAGAGAGACAATAGGCACACAATTTTTACATATTACCAACCAAACCAAAATGCCCACTAGCCACCCCTAGCTAGGAATCCACTAAATGCAAAAATAACAATAAAAGATTCTCCTATAACGAGAGTACAACCCCTACAACAATATGTACACTTACAAAGGCAGTACAACCCCAATATAAATTTTATAACAAAAAAAAGAAAAAATATAAAATAATAAATAAATCTCATAAAATATACTAAGCTATCCAATTCAAAAAATGATCTCACAACTTATAAATGATCACTTACAACTTAAAATTTTGGCAAGATAAAATGCTCACTTAATATTGATAAAAATAATAAAATAAATATCTTTAAGTGATCTTACTAAGATGTTTATGTTATTACAATTTGTAGACTAATAGAAAAATGATTTCAAAATAAATTCACAATATTCTTTTTGCACAAATAAATTTCAGCAAGGAATAATTTGTTTTATTTTAACCAAAAAAGATTCTTTCAATTAAAGCTAATGATCACAAAAATACTTAAATAAAATGTGTATATGATAGATCTAAGTAGGCTAGTAAGCTTTAATTAAAAAGAGAGAGATCTAGAAATATGAAAATAATTTCAGCATAATAATTTAATTTAAAATGCTTAAAATATACTTCTAAAATAGATCTAAGAATAAATAATCTTTCAAAATAAGATTAATGAAGAAATATTTTCAAGAAACCAAAAGAAATTTATAGGAAGTTAAATTTCAACAAGTTGAAATAGATCCTACAAACTATCACAAGAGTTTTTAAAAAAAAATGATTGAGAAACTTTGATGTGAAAACAATGTCCAAAGACTAATCCACCAAAAGTATAAATTGGAAAGAATAAAAATAGATGGTGAAAATAGCATGAACAACTAAAAGGATTAAGATCAAGAAAACAAACTCAAGTAATTTGAGAAAGCTAGTTGAAGATGTTGAAGCTTCCAAACCAAGGATTTGATCTTGCAATATTTGGAGAACACTTGGAAGGAAAATCTAAGAAATTTTCTCTTAGATTTGCTGGAGAGATTTTGAATTTTGAATGAGGAATACTTTCATGAAGAGAATGAGGGCTATTTATAGGCAAGAAGGTCATTTTGAATTATTTCAAAAAATATATATTATTCTAACATCATGTTATCATCTAATAATTTAATATTCAATAAAAATATAATTTATATTAAATAAATATTAAATTTAAGCAGCCAAAATTTGGCTATTCACATGGGCAAGTCAAAAATAATCAAATATGGCTCTTAATATATTCAAAGCATGTAGCATGCATTCATTATTAAAATCAATGTTTGAAAAGTCATAATAAATTCAATTTTAATCAAACGTGGGTCATGTAACCTATCAAATTAAAGGAAAAAATCCAAGGAATCCATTGGAGATGAAATCAGATATAAATTCCTTGATTATAAAATGACTTTGGCTAAAATACAAAATTTCACATATTTTTGTTAATTTTGAAATATGATATTTAAATATTATGATATATATATAATCATACATATGTTAGTTATCATATAACCTTCAAATTAAATTAAAATATTTAATTATATTAAGTAAATAAAATAATAATTATACTTAATATCATAATTTATTATCATTTATTATTTTGACAATTCAAATGCTATGTATGAAACATATAATTGAATGTTAATTAGATAGAGATTTATATAAATTAACCTCATTAAAATAATATGTTAAGTTGTGAGTAAATTGATTCATGCCAATGAACTGATATGAATTTCTAAGATAGTTATAAATGCATATAACCTAAAATATTGTATCTTGAGCATCACATTATCCATTTTGATCTATATTTCATTCTTCTACTCTTGTAATTTCCTCAAACATATTGTGACATGTATGGGATATATAATAAGCAATAGATATATCTGAAGCACATAAAAAAATTCATTAGAACATCCAAACATTCGTTTGTTAGCATCAAAATTGATCGGATTGAACATGAGGCTCATTAGGCCAACATAGAATACCCAAGTTAGTGTAAAGACCAACAATAATCATCAAACCAAAATCATGCAAGATAGCTAGGGAAAGTGTAGAAGCAGGCAGAAGTTGCCAAACCCAACCAAGGAAAAAGAAAATCCAATCCAAGTAGAAAAGCCAACCAAAGATGAAAAGGTACAAAGCCTAGTAAGATAGACTACAAGCCAACCAATAGGAACAACAGCAATAAAGGCACCCTAAGTCAACAAATAGCCATAAAACAATCTTCAACTAGCCAATGCAAGACAATACCCAAACACAAAGCTGTTGCAGCTAAAAGAGGAAGGCCAATACAAGAGGAGGTTAAAACCATAACAACAAAAAAAATAAAACAAATCAACAAAAATGACCACCAAGCCCCAGTCAACAAAAAAGAAAAAATAATAGCCAACCAACAACCTCCATGATGCCAAATTCAAGCTAGAGATAAACCACCAACAACCCCCCAGATCAGTCACCAACAAAAAATGAAGAAAATAACCAAAATAATGAGCCATCCAAATAACCTAGCTAACAAAATAACCCAACCAACCAACAAAGCACACCTCAACCACATAGCCTAAAAAAGGTAAAACCCATATAGAAAGAAAAACCTACAGCCATAGCCACAACCCAAAAGGAGGATATAAAAAATAAAGGAAAATTGTTAACCTGCCCAACAGAGATGCCATAAAAAAAAAAATAAAACCACACACAATCACTAGATAGCAAAACTAGGCTAATCCAAAAGTAAGAGATCAAAACATAACCCAACTTAGGCCAATAAGAGAAAATAAGTTGATAACCACAATCTAAAGACGGTTTAACAAAGGGCAAACAAAAGCAAAGGCTCATCATAAACCAACACAAAAGAAACCAAGCTAAGAAATTATAATCTTAGATAAGGAAATGTAGTATTATTTAGATTAACCAACCCTCTTAATAGTCTAGGCAATGTTTGGTGGTCAAATAAAGTGAACTCACTTAGGTTGGCACCAAAATTAGCCAAGAACGACATAAGCATTACCTTCATGAAGGATGGGAAATTTTAAAACAAATTTGAAAAAGAATTTTTTGTATGATTAAAGAGATAAAATAATTTAGCATTCCCAATTCTATTGAATTAAGCATGTAAAGAAGTAAGAGAGCATCAACTTCAAACCATGTTGAGAAAACCTCTAGTCAAACAAGTTTCAATAGCTTTATTAACAACCATAAGCTCAACAAAAATAAAGAAATAGGCTTTGAAAAGCAAAACATGACAACACCTTTAGAATCCCTAAGGATACCACACCCATATTTATTGGAAGCTACAAAACCATCAATATTCACTTTAATCAAGTTGTCTTAGGTTTGATCCAATGGATAATCTTAGCACCTTTGTAAGGGTCCAAGTCGCGAATGATACTTAATTTTTAGCCACAAATTTATAGCCTCTAAATTGAATGTTACTAATAAGATTGGCATTAAATAAAGCATGAATTTTATCTTTAGTTTTAGCTAGGATTTTTTTATGGTTCATAGAAGTGCCATGATATTTAGCATAATTTCTATCCATCTAGAAAAATCAGAAGAATAACAATTAAAACTTTGATATGACCTTTCATAATTTTGAAACAAACTTCAAGAAGTTGATATAAAGAAAGAGAACCATGAAAATAATTGGTATTAAATAAATCATCATACCAAAGCCATAAATAGCAATAACATCATTGACAAAACATGATTTACATTTTCAATATGAAAGCAACAATAACATTTTAATGGTCAATAACCCTTTGTCCAGCAAAGAGTCCACTGTGAATAAAGTTATTCAAAGTCCTCTAAGCTAAAATAAAATAGAAATAAGAATGATATTGTTCCAAAGTTTAATAAAGATAATGGAGGGTACTTAACTCTTAAAATTCCATACTTTAAGAACAAAATTACAATTATAAGAAAGCTTAAAAGAATTTGATTAGGTTAGTTAGAAAATGGAGATATTTCTAAAATTGTCAAAAGAGAAATAGGGATATAATTCTCAAGTTTACTTTCATTCCAATTATTAATAAGCCAAAAGAGTTAACTTTGGTAGGTAGTAGAATGGGTAGATAAAGGGTGTCAATGTTGAAAAGCTTAGTCTGTTGTCAAAAGAAAGAAGTACCGAATGAATAAGCTTGATAAGGATTCAACAACCCATTTAATGAAGCAAAGCCTTTTCCAAACTAGGGAGTCACCAACTTTATAAGATAAGAGGGTGTTTACCTAGCAATATTTTTCCATTATAAAATAAACCCAAAGGCTATCATTTTTTCTTAAATTCCAGAGCTTATGAGAAAGCCATGATAATAGGTTTTGCAACTAGAGCACATTCACCCAAAGGACCACAACATTTATGCCAAGATGTCCAATGCATTCATTTGATAGAGTTATTGAGCCCCAAAAAATTTATTAAATAAGTGATCAAATGAGAGTAACATTAGTGGGATAATAGTTTGAATCAAATAAGAGCATTGAGATTGAGTGTTCTTAAGAAATGTTTCCACCAAAGTAAATGGAAAGTAAAATGGAAAAATTTAAAATTTTTAAATTAACTTAGCAAGAGATACTAAAGATGGATCATTACGGCCATTAAAGAGAGAGAACCTAAGTAGTTTAAGAGGTAAGTGTTGATGCTTAAAATTAGTGATATGTAGGATTTGATTGATTTATTATTGAGAGGAAGTGATAAAATAGCTTTTTTATCATTGATAGAAAGGCCACTTTCTCAAATTTATTTAGAAATTACTTGAGATGCTTGATGTGATGAAAAGAAGCATTGCAAAAAAATAATGAAATCATCTACAAATCTTAAATGGGAAAAGGAAGACCACCAAGAGTTTTGTATAGATATACTAGATTGTTAAAGAATAAATCATTGATGCTCCAGATAAGTTCTCAACAATGATAATAAATAAAGGGAGGATCCCCTTGTCTTAAGCCATGGGAAAGAAACCAAGGCTTCACCATTAAGCATTATCAAAACCAAGCATTATTAATACAATTTTAATTAAAAAATAAATTTATCACCAAATAAATTTAGAATATGGAAAAGAAAGTCCTAAGAAATGTTATCAAAGGCTTTGGTAATATATAATTTGAAAAGAATGTTGCCACCACTAGTCTTGGCATCCATATGAATTAATTCTTGGGCTAGTAAAATATTATCGAAATAGATCTACCTCTAACAAAAAACTAGTTTGGTTGAGAGAGATAATTTTATTAAGTAAAGGACTATGCTTGTTGGTTAGAATTTTGGAAATCAACTTATTGAAGAAAGTGCAAATATGAATAAATCTAAATTCACTTCAATAGTTTAGATTATCTTTGTTATATATGAGAATGATGTAAGTACCATAAAAATATTTAGGAAAAGGATTACCATTAAAAAACCAACCACAACCTCAATCAAATCATTTTATTATTGAACCAACATTTTTGAAAAATTGAGTAGTGAAACCCTCCGCACTAAATAACAACATCTATATTCATGCATTAAGGACTTGCAACATTTTCATCTTCATTAGGCACAATGGTAAGCAAATCATTATCATCATTAGTAATTGTAGAAGGATCAAATAAATTTAGAAATAGCTTCATTAGAGCAACTCTTGCTAAGCATATTTCTAATGTATTTGATAACCGATTCTTTAATATCATTATTCTTCATAATCCAAACACCATTATCATCATTAATTTCTTGAATATTATTTGAAGCTCTATTTTTATTAATTAAAGCATGAAAATTCCTATCATCACCATCCATAATAATATGCAGCATTTTTGGCACAAGTAAGTCTCTTCCATATTTTGGAAGTTAACAAGTTTGTGCCTCAAGAAGTCCTTAATCTTAGAAGGAGATAACAAAAGATTTCAAGATCACAAACCAATTCTTCCATATCTTTAATATTAGCAAAAAGGTTATTAAAATAATGTTGTTCCACCAACCCAAATTTTTTTTAAGTCTTTTAAGTTTAAACCAAAGTCTATTCATCCCCATATAAACACATTATCATGATGTAAAAGGATCTTTCCAATTATTAGCAACATCAAAAAGAATCAATATGCTGAATTCTTCAAATCTAAAAAGGAGATGATGTAATTATTAGAATTATCTTAATAGAAACTAGAAGAGGAGCATGATCAAGGATAGGTTTTAATTGATCAATAGAAGTAATAGGCCATGGGTAATCCAATGAGTATTAAAAAGAATCCAACCTTTGCCAAAGTCTAGAGTTTGCCAAGTATAATTAGAACCCTTAAAGCCAATATCAATCAAATTATAATCAAGGATCATATTGGAAAAATCTTCCATGAAAAATTATCCCATTAACAAATGTTTAAATCAATCAAGTAGAAAAATTCATCAAATTATCCCAAAGAAGATTTCTACCGCATCTATAGTAGGATGCATAAATAAAAAAATAAATACATAAAGTCACCATAAGATATTTGAGCATTGAAAACTATTGAAAATCATCAATAATAGAAACCTCAATGAAATTATTCCAAAAAACAAAATCTTATTACTAACATTATAGAAAATTATATTGAAGCGGTCATTCTAGCAACATGGTTAATTTTTTTTGCATGAATAAGAGACACAAATAATAAGTAAATAAATATTATGAATGCAACAAAGATTTCTAATATGATGATTTAAGAGAGGGCACTAATCCCTCTAACATTCCAAATAAGAAAATTAAACATAAGTAAAATAAAAAGGAGTTAAGCAAGGTTAATTAAGAGGAGAGAGGGACAACTAGTATTTTTTTGGACAATTTGGGAGAGTAAGTTTTAACACTTTTTTCTTTAGCATGATAAGTTTGAAAAAATTTTTCCCTAGAGTCATCATCCAAGTGAGATTTAGTAACATTGGTCACAAATTTAGAGAATTCCAAGTGTTTGAGGGGAGTTCACCCTCTTCCAAATCCATATTAAGTTGAAAGTAGGATTATCATGAATATCAAGATTAAAATGAGAGATGGATGATGATTTAGAATCATTTAAAGCACAAGCAATTAAATCTGGATTAGAAATATTTGCATGCTTACATCATTTAAATCTTCATTAAAAGCTTCATTTTCATCGATCAAAGGCATAGATGATGAATAGAATCAAAAAAGGAAATAGAATCCTCTTCCAATAACATTTGTATATTTATTCTCGCATTAGAAATTTTCAAATTCAAAGAAGGAAAAGAGGTAAATCATCCTTCCCATTTTGAAAATCAATTGAATCTATATAAACAAGAGCTCAAACTTGTTCAAGGATTAACCCCTGATATCCAAGTCAATCAACCTCACAATAGCTTTCTACCATTCTCTAGGATGAGGCTTTCTAAACATAAGTAGGGATGAACAACATTCTCTTTAGAGGATTTTTTTTTTTTCTTTAGAGGATTTCATTTTTTAAGTGTATAGAGAATAAAACATTACAAATTGATGATGTGAATTTTACAATAAAAAATCGTAAGGTTCTCCAATTCAACCTTCTAAATACCCATATTTTATCCAATCCAAACTTCCTTAGAGTATTTTTTAGTTATGTTAATTCCACGGATCCGAGCCATAAGGGTGAGAGATCGCTATGGTCATCGGAAGGTTGCAAAGACCAAATAAATCCCCAATGACAAAAAAAAGCACATGATGGGTAACAAAATGAATGCAAATTTTAGGAAGAGATAACCACAGTGGACAATAGGGAGATTCTTCCTTAATGTCAATGAGGAATGACCACTTCAACAAACATATTTGACAAATTAAAGACATAATAAGAATGATGAAAAACACATGAATAATCTAGATCATTAGAAAGTTGAATCGATATGATGGGTCAATAAGGCCAATCAAGAAAGCACCAATAAGATTGAGATTATGAAAAAATAGCAGATCTTATCCAAATTCGGATGACGCAAAGCAAATTTATCGGCAAGAAAAATTCAAATGGTTTTGCTTTCACATCCACATCGATACATTATCGCAAACCTCTAAAAGACATCAAAATGAGATTAACCAATCAAGAGGGAGAAGTCTTACTAGAGTGCTTCCCTTAAAAGATTTAGTAGAGAAATAGCATTAGGATCGCCAAGCCCCAAAGTGTCGATGCCCTGTCAAGCATCCATAATTTGAGATGGAGCCAAGTGAACGTAACACACCGCGATGATCAATGATGAAGCATCATGCAAACGTCCAGATGTCATTCAAGCATTTGAATTTGGTTAAAAAAATAAAAGCCAATAAATCCCAATCGATGATGTGCCACCAAGAGGGATTCAAAATCTCCGAGAATGAGAGAATGAGGAAAGGGGTTTGGTTCTAGTGGTTTTAGGGTTAGGTTTGCAGGTTTAGCCTAGGGTGTTTTGTTAATGGTTTAGGGTTGGGTTTAGGGTTTGTCAGGGCTGGGTTTAGAGCTAGTTTAGGGTGTGAGAGTTAGTTTTAGATTTAAGATTTGGTTAGGTTTTTTTTAAAATTAAAAACTCATAGTTTATTTTTATTTATTTAAGTTTAATTTTTTTTATTTAGATTTTAGGTTTGTTTTATTTTTTAATTTATTTTAGTATTTATTTTAGTTTAGGTTCTTTTATCTAGTTTATTTTTTAGCTTTAGGTTTTAGTTTATTTTATTTTAGTTTTAATTTTATTAAATTTTTATTTTTAGGTTTTATTTTTACTTGTGGTTTAGGGTTTTTGGTTTAGTTTAGTGTTTCAGCCGTCTTTAGGTTAGTTTTAATTTTTTAATTTTTTTATTTTTTTAAATTAAGCAAACTAGCAGGTTTAGTTTATTTAGTTTATTTAGTTAATTTTTTATTTTATTTTATTTTATTTTATTTAGGTTTATTTTAATTTAGTTTATTTATTTGTTTTTATTTTTTAGTTTTTATTTTAGTTAAGCCTTTTAGTTTATTTTACTAGTTTATTTTTTATTTTTTACATTTAGGTTTTATTTTATTTAGGTTTAGTTTTTATTTTAGGTTTAGGACTTGGTTTTTCTTTATTTTTGGTTTTATTTTAGTTTAGTTTTTATTTTAGTTTATTTTAATTTTATATCTAGGATTTAGGTCAGTTGTTGCATAGGTTTTAGGTTTTATTTTATTTTAGTTTAGTTTATTTGAGTTTAGTTTCTGTTTTTTTTAATTCATTTTATGCTTTATTTTAAGGTTTATTTTTTTTGTTTATTTCATTTAATATTTAATTTTATTTTAGCTTTTTTTTTAGTTTTATTTTATTTTATTTATTATCTTTTAGTTTAGTTTAAGCTTTTATTTATTTTATTTTAGTTTTAGCTTTATTTTATTTTATTTAGTTTTGTGCTCAGTTTTATTTTATTTTATTTATTTATTTAGGTTTATTTATTTATTTTATTTTATGATTTATTTACTTTAGATTTAGGTTTTAGGGAGGTTTAGGGTTAGGGTAATGTGATATTATTTATTTTATTATTTAGTGTTTAGGTTTGGGGAGCCAGGCTGTGTGTAGGGTTTAGGGTGATTTGATTTAGGATTTAGGGGGTTTAGGGTAGGGTGTGGTTAGTTTTAGGGTTTGGTTTAGCATGAGCTGTGTTCATGTGTGATGAGGTTTAGATTTTTGGTTTTTTTAATAGGAACAAATTCTTCAACATTTCTTCTTTTGATTTCATCAACCAAGTAACACACCATGTTTTCTAAAACATAGATAACATAGAATAAAAATGAGCTCACATGTAAGTCAAAACCCTAGATAAGATCCGCCTCTATCAGAAAGATAGTTCCATAAGAAATTGGATTATTCTTCGCTTTCTCCACTCATCAACCACCCCGCCTCTCGAGTAGCATCCATCCATCATATCCTTGATCTTTCCATAATTCCACCATCAAATTTCTGCCTCCTCTTCCATAACCACCACCATCACCTCTTATCCACCATACACCTCCAGATCCATACCACCAGTTAACGCCTCATCCTGACTTTCACCAGATCTAGATCTAGATGTCTGTTGATGGTGATGTTCCTGCCATCAAGGTTCTACCCATTCTTAGGGTTTAGGTTCTTTTTTTAGTGAAATTAGGGGAATTTTATTGCCATAAAGAAAAAGTACAAAGTCCTTAGAGGGGGTAAATTTCTAAACTAATGCTCAAAGAGCCATAATAAGTCCTAAAGAGATAAACCCCTAACTATTATAATATAAGGAAAAAAACAAAGAAAACCAAATCAAGAACAATAATAGATCCACAAGCAATAAAGAACATCCACTCAGTCCTTTTGATACCAAAGAAGATCCACCAAGATTCTCCCAACCTATAATATACAACATACTAATGAAAGGATGAGTACAATTAGTAGAAAAGGCAAAGAAAAGGAGAAAGAAAAGGCTCAGCTCAATTACAATCATCTCAAGGAGCAACAACATATATGTAAGCATCCAAACTTCAAGAAGGGTTGTAATTACATATAGTGCTACTAGCCAAAAGAAGATATGGAGGGAAACATCAAGGCCATCATTTCCAACATACTTTGTAGCCCATCATCCCAAGTCCATCATCTTGCACAAGAAACTCCTCCAAGAGACATAATAGCCAACCACAAAGCCACAC